>RJWT010000334.1:0-72693 GCA_004365215.1 Cuniculus paca
AACACTAGTTCCATTAGTTTTATTGTTGCATCCCTAGCACCTACAACAGTATTTGACACATGGCAGACATTCTATGTATAATGGTTTGATACAGTTTTTAAAGTCCTGGGACCCTGCAATTCCCTCAGTTTGCTTCTAATATTATCTTCTATTTCTCTCATTCCCATCCTCCAATTTCTTTTTCCCTAAGGAACAAGGGCCGAATAGCTTTAGATGAGCCAACAATGTGCCCTGCTTTTCACTCCAATATTGTTTGGACTGTTAAGTTTTTATAATCAAAATGGTACCTTTCACTTTTGTAGTGTCTCCTGTATGAGCAATCATACAACCTACCTCAAATTTTGTAATGATATTTTTCCATTTTACAGGTGAGCAATCTGAAGTCATATTTAACGACCATCATTGATCCTCCTGTCTGCTCAAAGGTTGACATTTTCTATGAATTCTGCTCTACTGTCTTCTATCAATGTTATACCACTTGGTGATACATGAAATTGTCCCATCTTTGAACCCTCTCTAATATATTCTAGGATACACTATTTTACCAAACTTTACATCATGTATATCAATCTTGGTTGTTTTAGTTAATAGCCATGTCTTAGAGCCCATCTTATATTTACATTTCCTTATAGCTTTCATAATGACAGAATGACATTATCTATGTATTTTTTTTGTCATTTGACTTTAAATTCCCTATCTTTCTATCATTCAGTATATTCATCTCAGCAGTTAAACCTCAAAATTCACTTAAAAATGTAGCTGATATATCAGTGTCAGCAGTTAGAGTCACTGCCAGCAGAAAATTGGACAAATTCATTCTTTTAAAATGGAAACATTGGATCATTAATCTGATATGGTTATTTGCATGATAAAAAGGCAGTAATATATGTGCCAAGTATTTCCCTTTAAATTTTTGTTGAGTTGGTGCAACTATTAGACTAATAAAATAAAGATAAATTTTAAGATAAATCAAGTTTTAAGGCACATCTGCATTTTTATTATGATATCATTGTTCCTGTGTTAATCATAAACACTGAAGATAAGCTGCCTGATATTAATGGGAAAAATGTCAGAAAAAGTGAAAAATCATGATAATTTAATATTTCACAAATTAATCCTGTTCTTGATGAGACTGACTGAATTCAGATATTGCACAGAAGAGATAGTAGTTCCTCTGCAGAAAGAAATTCTAATCCTTAATAAATAACATAAATTCATGATTCTCAAAATAAGTGTCTTTTTTCCTTAGTAATTCACCCACAAATCTGGGAAGGTTAAATTCTATAAATCTATACTTTCTTTAGAAGCAGATTCAGCCTTACAATGTTGTGTCTACCTTTTTGTTAGAAGAAAGGGCAGAATGAGAGACTGGATTCTGAAAGCACTTACATTAATTCATTACCTTGCCTAGAGATAAAGATGGATTTTACAGTAATATTGCACTGAAGCATAACTCCTTTAATATATGGCAGGATTTTCATTTTTAATAACTCCCTGTGAAAAAGGAATAAAGGCTGATGTTGCTCATTTATAAAAGAGAAAAATCTATATAATAATTTTGAAAAGAATGTATATATTCTTGAGGTCATAAATTTTCTACTATTGAATGTGGAATCTTCTAAATTATAGTAACAACCAATAGTCAGTGGTAAGGAAGAACAAACAAATGAACAAAAAAGAAAAATTTAGGGGCTGGGAATTTAGCTCAGTGGCATAAGTGCCTGCCCAGCCAGGGCGAGGTCATGAGTTTGATCTCCGGTACCAAAAAAAGAAAAATTTAGAAGCAGCATCAGTCAATCCCCCAATGTAGACAAAAATCTCCTGACAGATTTTCGAAAAGAAACTCATATCTCAGATTTTCAAGCAACAGTTTGTCATGTAATTTAATGTCGTGTGGTAATAATTCCTTAATGCATTTTTGTCAGCACCATTGTTTTTATCATCATTAGCACCACATGCTAAGCAGTACACTGCAATCAATTAGATTATAAACAGTTCAGGAAAAAGATCAGCATAGTAAATATGGTAGTGGTGTAAATGTCTCTATTACCTCCTACAAATAGTCAGTTTGCGTCTATATGACAAAATATAAAACTATTTAGTAAAAGTAGGATTGAATTCCTTTGAGAAATTTGATAACAGTAGGATATTTTAAAGGCCTAGCATCTGTTGGAGAATTAACAGTTACATACAGCAAGATATGGTCTTCAGATAATGTAATTATTTTATATACCTTGAAAAAGAAAAAAAAGCAGTGTTATCTTTAGAAATGTTATATTTATTTACTCTATAACTTTATTTATTCATGGCTTTGAAAATCATTCTAATCCATAAACACAAATGAAATGAAATAAATTGGTGCTATAATTTAGATGTTTAATGATCCCCAAAGTTTCATTTGTTAAAAGCATCATCTTCAGGATGTTGCTAGAGAAGTGGTAGAGATTTTAAGAGATGAGGCCTAGTAAAAGGTATTTAGGTCCTTGGGATATGCTCTTGAAGGGGACTATCGAATCTAGCTCCCTTCATCTTCAACTTCCTGGCCACAGAGTGATGTACTGTTGTGATATGATTCCTTGCCTTGGCTAAAAGCAATGGGTCAATTTAGTCATGAGCTGGAATCTTTGAAACCATTAGCAAAAATACTAAATTGTTTCTCCTTCTGAATTAAGAATTGCAAGCATTTTGATACAGCAATGATTTAAGTACTTAGGTATATTAAGTATTTATACAGTTGATTTAAGTATTAATGAAACGTCTTTTGATGCAGAATTGAACTTTCCTGAGTCATATTTGGGGCAAATTATTGAATTTCATGTTTTTTCATATAATGCTATTTTCTGTACAATGAAGAGAACGATGAATTGAACATTTATTAAGAGTGGCCCACTATTGCAATTGAGGTTTTCTCCTTATCCACCACTAACCATGCACAAGTTTTGATGCCCGAGGTTTCTTTACCCTTTTTTTTTTTTTTTTGTCTTCGGCCCTGGGGATTGAACTCATGACCTCACACTTGCCGGGCAGGCGCTTAGGCCACTGAGCTAGATTTGAGACAGGGTCTCACTATGCCGTTCAGGCTGGCCTTGAGTTCACTTTGTAGCCCAGGCTGGTCTCAGTTTACAATGATCCTCCTACCTCAGCCTCCCGAGTGCTGGGATTACAGGCATGAGCCACCACGCCCGACTGCTTTCTTTATCTTATCAGAGGTGACAAGAGATGCCAACCAGGCCATGATTGCTGTGTGGCCAACAGCATTTGAGAGATGCAATCAGTTATAAAATTTTTTCCAATTAGTTATAAATTTTATCCTTATTTTAGGGCAGTTTAAAAATGAAAGAAATAATTACATCTGAGACTTGATGATATATAACATATTATTTGCTAAATATGTTCAATTTTTTTGTTTTGTTTTGTTTTGTTTTTCCTATTCAGAACAACAATTTCTGTACAAAAAATATATATATATAAATAGATTGATCGATCATACATATATATATCATACATATACATTTATACTTATGCATGATATATATAAATATGTATGTACACATATATAATATATATGTATTCTACATTGTCCTATATTTTAGTGTTTCAGTATTTTTACCTCCATCACATTTCTAGTAGTTATCTTTCATACAATTTAGTTTAATATTCTGCCTCTCTAAATATTGATTATGGATTCAATTTAAAGATGAGATCAAGGTGGGTCTCCTAGTTTATCATTTCTAAAGTTAATCTTTAATATATTGGGGTAACAACTAGATAAAGAAAGGTTAACAAAATTCTTTATATGGTTCACTCAAAACAAATAATATATTGATGTACATTATGATTGTCCAACAGTAGAAAATAATGTAACATTTCCGATAATTTTTAACATAATGTTAAAGTAACTTTTTTTTTTTTTTTAGTTTCTCACTATGCTATTGAGTACTGGAGGTCTGGGACTGAATTTTATTTTAACACTGATAATTCCCTATTTGTTCAGTATTACTAAAAAAGAGATAATTTTGATATCAATTTTAAGGTAATAGAAGTTTATTTAATCCCGAGAATATTTGTCTTTTGTTTTATAATGTGGTTACATGTTTCTATCACATATGTATGTTTGTGTTGTGAGTGGATTTAAAATAATATGGTTATAGGCAGTTGGTAGGTATTGGGTAAATATTGGTATCTCTGGTAGTAAAGGTAGAAGAAGGCTGTTATTTATCCCATAAGTTTATTATTAGTTGTTACATTAGTATGGAAGCACATGTAAACCATAATTTAAGTATTATTAGTGGAAGAAAAATAAAAAATAGTTTTTACTGCTGCGGTGACACCTGGGGGCAAGTCTAACTATCTTCAGGCTCTCCAACCAGCACCTTGCAGGACACATACACTCTGAGTTGAACATAGTGTCACCTGGGCAGGAAAACAACTGGTCTTGTAACCAGATCAAGGTACCCTGTGAAGTTGAGACATACAGGTCCCATGAGGCTTGAATCTATTCTGCTGTCTTCCCTCGAGACATACAAGTTTTGATCTTGCTGAATTCTTATACTTCAGTTTTCTATAGCAGAGTGCTTAGCTAATATTTCCTACCAGTCACATATATTAAGCATCATTGATTTCATTAGAAGATTCTTTCATTAAGAATCATTTCTAGTATTGCTTGTATTAATTCACAATACCTTCCTGTCTATATTTGGATAAAGATACATGAAGCACTAAGTAATCATTTTCTAGAGTGTTAATCTCTTCTAAATTGTTTTTATAAACTTTAAATTGGATCTAACTTGTATACACATATATCTGTGTCACATTGTTAATATTCAAATGTTTTAAAAGTAAGTTTCTATGTCAGCAATATAAAATTTTTCCATAGTTAAATAGAATTCAATCAATCAATTTGAAAAACTTTAGAACTAAGCACCATAATATTTCAACTAATAGAACATTCTATAAATATCCATGAGTTCAAAGAGATAGGTAGAATAAGGTTGCTTACAAGCTTTATGTAATGACAAATTACTACAATGAGTATTTGTTTCTTCTTTTAATACATTAAAAAACTTTTTGTAAGGCTTCTTTATTCCTTATGCTCCACTTTTTCATTATTTAATGGAGAAATCAGATATTTGAGTTGGTCATGTTTAGTACAAAGTGATAAGCTGATTCTGAACTGGGATCCAAAAGTTTTCAACAAAGGGAAGTTTATAGACTTTCTAAAATAATATTTGGGATACTTACATACTTTGGTTGTTCAGAGACTACTTCTAAAAATATTCAATCCTTTCAATTTGCTGAATATGTTATTTTTGAAACAACATTAGAGAAAGTTATACCAAGTAAGATCATCTTCAGTATTTTAACATTTTCTGCATAAAATTTTTATTTTTATGTTTGCCCTCAAATATGAATTCAACAACTTTCCAAATCTTGTTAGAATTAATATTGAATCAGAAAAATAATTACATCAACTTCAGTATATCAGGGAAAAATGTAGGTGCACTAATAGCACTATTCAAGAGGTTGTTCAAATTAAGAAAAATTTATCTTGTATGTTTTTTCTATTCTCAATATTAAATCATCCTTGCATATGCCTTAGGTACAATTAAGTATGCTAGTATGGCTTTATGAGTTCTAGAAAGCACTACTAAGAACTAAAACACTAGAAAAGTATATGAAGCAGAACTATTCTAAATTCCACTGGTGCTATATGATAAGATTGTTGTTCAAAAACTAAATAGCTTATGGAGATATGATTACAAACTCACATGTAAGAATTGGGAGAAAACTTTTATGATCTTTTTAAAGTTGTTTTCCTCTATGAAGGAGCTTTATTTTCAGGATTCTTGATATTTGTGCAGCTGCCAGAATAGTTATTTTAGTAGTTCAAAAAATTTTTTGTGTCTTAACATATAATTTATTCCACTGTCAATGATCTCTTTTTGTAATTTTTTGGAATACATCTCCTAGTAAATCCTACCTATTAGATCTGCATACAGTATAAAGTAAAAATAGGTTGTTTCATATGATAGTTCTTTTCATCTGCAAGTTCTTAATGTTCATCTGTGTGTCTCTTAGCACCTGTCATCCCTACCACAATTCTTCATTTCCAAACATCTGAAGCCTTTATCTTCATAATTCCAGGAACTTCACTGTTCCTGTGGCTTATCCTCTTTTATCAATAGCACTCAGATAGATTTTAAAGAAAATATCTTCAAGGAACTCTAGTTAGAATTAAAATATATTTTTACCTTCATCGTCTTGAAATAAACTACTTCTTTCCTATAGTTTTCTACAAACTCGGTCACATTCTAATTGTTTTCCACTTTGTCCAGTCCATTGCAGATTGCATTTCATTGATTGTTCTATATGAGGTCAATAAGCTTCCTTATTTTTTTAAAGCTTCCTGAGAGGTATAGAGTTTCCCTCTATTCTCTTAAATGGTCAGCTAATAAGTTTAACTAGAGATGGCTCTACAAAGTTTTGAAAGTGACAATGGCTGAAACAGAGCATACAATAACGGAACACACCTTGTAGTCTTTCAGAAATAGCACTTTGGAGTCACTTAAAATTCTTTAGTCAATCAGTGTATTGTACTGAAAAACATAAGATTATGTTGATGTGACAAGTTAATTGATCACAAGCCTCCCCTTTGGTGGAAATTTAAAATTTTCAAATGAGGGACTTTTTTAGTTTTTACTTAAGTAAGAAATTGCTTATTTCCCAAAAGCAAAATGTATGAGCAGAATAAAGGCCAATATGTAATGATGTAACTTACTTCCACAATAAATTAACTTTTTAAGGGTACACTGTATTGCTCATAAGTAATAAGGAACTTTCAATTCTTATTTCTCTTCCAGAATTCCATTTGTTTCCTTTAAAAGACTAAGTGCAAAAGAGGAAGTCAGAATAGGTAACCAAGATTTTAGAACACAAAAGATGGATCCAATCTCAATTGATAGAGGTGAATTAATATTAGGAGATTTAAATTAGTTGGAGAGAAAAAAGAATCAATACCACTCAATTTTCATAATATCCTACTAATATATTCAAAATTTGCTTAAACAAAAAAGAATATACACAGCACCTACCTGGCAAGTGTGAGGTCATGAGTTCAATTTCCAGGACAAAAAAAAAAGAATATATGTAATATAGAATTTCAAGAGACATAAATTCAAGAAAAGATTTTCTGTAGAGAATTAAAATTTTCATTCAAGGAAAGGAACACTTAAAGACCCAAATATCAATTTCTTGCTCAAAAAATGGCAAAGTAAGAAAGAACCTGAAATATGAAAGTAACTGGATGTAAGCCCATCTTATAAAGATGAAAGTGCAGAATTCTAAAGAAGCCTGGAAGACATCCCAGATCAATTAAGGAAGAAATCCTGCAGAATAAGCAACATATTTATTTTTGAAATCTTAAATTTAGATAATACAGCTCAAGAACGGATAAATGGAAATAAGAGATACCATGAGGCAAAGAAAAATATAGATATAGGGATTCTTTTACAACTAATAATGCAAATGCTAGTTCTATAAAGTAGAATCACTGGTTAATTTAATCCAACAAAAGAAAACTAGCACTTGACTGACTGTACTACCTAAATTGGCTGATTGGACTTATTACTTCCAAAATGTCAAGCTGATAGTCTCAACTACAACCAGTTCCAAATGATCAAATCTGGAAGTTACTGCTCAAAATGTGTTTGCACTATATAAATTATATTTGACAATGCTATGTAGGATTCTAGACAAAATATGGAGTTTTATACAGACATTTTATATATATACAATATGAGCAATAATGGGTAATACAAATTGAAAACATCCATTCTCATGATTATATTGACATGTAGTATGACTTTGTTAGGACCCAGGAATATAAATCAGTCTGCATTTGAATCTATAAAGCAGAAAGAAAACACCACTCTAATTACCTTGTATTCAGCACTAGGCATAAAACTCATGACCTTGTGCTTGCCAGGCAGGTGCTTAGGCCACTGAGCTAAATCCCCGGCCCTTGTCTTTTTGACACAGGGTTTTGCTATGCCGTTCAGACTGGCCTTGAGCTCACTTTATGGTCTTGAACTCGCAATAATCCTCCTGTCTCAGCCTCCTGAGTGCTGGGATTACAGGCGTGCACCACCAGGCCCAGCTTCTTACCTTGTATTTTTAATGCTAAAAATTTAGTACATGTCATTGTAATCAGAGTTTTAAAGATAAACACCTAACTATAAAGAAGTCAGTACCATGGTCCATAGAAGAAACATAATATACACAGAATTCAATGCGTTCTTTAAAGGATGATTGCAGTTTTTGTACAAGTTATTTCACTATTAATAATAGAATAAAGTGGCAAAGAATTCAGTTAAAAATGTAAAAATTTTAACAAAATAACAAATTTAATTGTTAAGAGAAAATCATGATGAGCATTATAAAAGCGTATGCTATTTATTAATTAGACAGGTCACAAAGCCATAGAGACGAACCACACTGATTTTTCAGTATGTCGAAGGAACAGATGCATTCTAGCTCATGGTACTATAACTTGTTAAGTCTGTATTTTCCCAGCCTTCCTTGGGGTAGACAGATGCATGGTACAGAAGTTTCTGGAGCCCAGAAGCAGCTCCTCTACAATGCTAAGAATTCCTGCACTGAGGAAAAAAGGAAACAACCCAAAGGCCTGCATGGCTCACGCCTCTTCTTAAAGGAACTGCGAAGGCAAAGGAACACAGAGTTCTCATACAGCTTGCCTAATGTATGCTAGTGTGAGTCAGGCTTACACTGCGTCTGATCCTTGCATCGTGCAGATGATGTGGGTAGGACACGGAGAAACACCGTTGACAATCTGTTGTTGCACGTGTACAATATATACTGCACAGGTCCATCTCACCTACAGCTTTGTGGGCCAGGAAGGAGGACCTCTTTTCCTTCTGAAAAATTACCCTTAACTCAACTAAGGACACACTGGCGGGGGGTGAGGGGGACGAAAAAAATAAATAAATAAAAAGCTCAGAATCAGCTCCTTTGCTATTGGATCTTTCCCTTGTACAGCTAATGAAATCTTGAGTCTGTAGAATCTGACTTTGGTTATATAGTAAATAAGCACTAACAACTCTTTCCCAATCCCATCAATCACCAAGGACAGAGCTGTGGCTTTCAGGGGGATGCACTAATCACCTCTGGAGAACTTCCGGGCTGGTAACTTCTCCCACTACTCCACCTTGCTGTCTGCTCCTTTTCTGGTCACCTACTAGAGTAAGGCCCTGGGCGCTGGGAAGAGTCCTACCAGGCTCTCAAACTGGGCATGCTCAGTGGCGAAGCAGAGCTGGCCCGGGCCACAGTTCGCGTCGCCGCTTTGAGCCCGAGTGCGCGCTGCTTGGGGGCTGGTGCGGGCCGTGCCGGACGCGGCGCCGCCCGCCCCCTGCAGCTTGTGCTGCAGCAAGCTGGCCACCGGAGGGGGCGAACAAACGCCAACCTGTTGTTTGTCCCGTCACCGCTTATCAACTCAGCACCACGAGGAAGTGAGGCACCCAATGCGCTCATAAAGTTCAGCGTGCAGGAAGTTTGGGGAGAGCTCGGCGATTAGCACAGCTGCCCCTCCAGCACCGGGTGAGCGCAGCCAGCGAGAGCACGGGGCAACGCGGAGTCAGTCCGGAGTGAAAATCGGATTTTTTTTCTTCGAGCGACACAGTCCCTAGGTCTCTAATTCCAAATGCACCGGCTCATCTTCGTCTACACTCTTATCTGCGTAAATTTCTGCAGCTATCGAGACACTTCTGCTACTCCGCAGAGCTCATCCATCAGAGCTTTGCGCAATACCAATCTTAGGCGTGATGGTAAGAGGCTCATTTTTTTTTAATTAAAAAATCACTTCTGTTGTAGTCAGCACCCCCCACCCCCCGTCTTTCTCGTGAACGTGGACTAAATGCATTGTTTCAGGAGATGATTTCTGTCTGTCCCCGGTCCTAGGAGAACCCCTCCTTCCAGAAAGGGATTGAAGGTGTGGGACGCGTGCGCGGGTGGGGGTGGGGGAGACGACTAGTACGGGTCAGGTGGCCCATCTTACTGTACTCCAGAAAAGTCATCTGTGTCCCAGGACTCCGTCCCAGGATGCGGAGTCTCATCCTAGAATTGGAGAAAGTTGAAGGCTGCGCCATCCCTTGCTCAGATTCGTAACCTTTTGGATTTGAAACTAGCAAAGATCAGGCATTTGTGATAGGTGCAGGAGCCAAGAGTGGCCCTCTCTGGGTGATACTGATTTATTTATGTGGGGGAAAAGGAGGAATTATATGTCAGTATTGTAGTTGAAACAGAGCAGAGTGAATGCGTTCATATATTATTTATTTTAGGAGAAAGTGGTACCCTTTCTTTCCCTTAAGTAACTTTCAGCTTGGCTCAGAAACTCAGTCTAGGAAAAGGGCTTCTGGGGTTTCTAACATACCACAGGGGGACCTGTTTTCTGCTGCAGTTTCCTTTCACGGAGGTTTTCCAGCTGTTTGCAAGGACTAGTCATCCTGAAACAGCGCTCTTCCACAAGGTCCGAAGCCCATGTGATTGCTTTTATTTCCTCTGGAGGACAGCTGGATCGTGGGGTTCCAGAGACTCTAGTTTGAGTTTATTTACTTTCTGGAGCTTCCACCAACATCGAAAAATCCAGCCTTTAATATCTAGCTGCAGCTGTTCCTGCTTTGTGCCTCACCGAACTCATGAGTTTTGTTTTTTACCTACATCAATACCATTCTCTCCTGCTTGCTTAAAGTTCCACCCCATCCCCAAAGGGATCAGCATGCTGATCTTAATGCTTTCATTGTTTGAGCTGGCAACATTTGACTGTCTGCATAGATTCATATGAACCACCTTATTCTCTCATCAGTTTTTTTTTTTTATCTTTTATTTAGTCTTCACTGAAAAATTTTTGGACTTTGAAAAGAAAATAGAAATTTTGGCACAGCATGGTAATCCCAGCACTAGGGAGGCTATAATCCCAAACACTCAGGAAGCTGAGGCAGAACGATTTTCCTGAGTTCAAGGTCAGCCTGGGATACATAGTGAGTTCAAGGCCAACCTGAACTAGATAGTGAGGTCCTGTATTTAAAAAAAAATACAATTAAAAAACAAACCAACACAAAACAAAACTGTTATATTTTTTGGTGACAAGTAGACTGGATTTCAGTGTGCACAGGTAATCTGAAGTAGTAAGAGGTTTGGCATGGGAAACCACAGTTACCTTACTTTAATACAGCGAGTGTTTTATGTAAAATATTCCAGTAGTGCATTTTTGATAACTATTTGGAGTACAAAAGTTGCTTACTAAACTTAAAAATAAGCGTAGGCTTAAGATCAAATTTTTATGGTTTATTTTACTCCTTAATATTTCCATAAGAGACAAATATTTTCCTAGTTGATTCTTTAGACTTTTTAAAGTTTGTACTTTGTATGCCCTTTTAGCTGCATAGAGTAAAATGCCACTTATGATCTGCATGACTTCATAATTTTGTAATCCTTAGTCTCTAAAGTACATGTATCAGTTACAAGAAGTCAAGGACAGAACATGCAAAGTATGTAGCCATTTTCCATTAACTCAAGATGCTGGCTAAAACCAAGGCATGTAGCTCAGAAGATTTTTTTCTTTTCCTTTTGGAAGGGAATATTCTCACTTTAGTTTTCACTTCTAAAACTCTCTACATCTGCCTAATTAATATCGGCAATGCTTTGTTTCATCTAAATATTTTAAATTGTGCTGTGTTTATAATAGTTCTTCAAATTTTAGCTAACACCATTTTTCAGTTACTCTGAAATTACACACACACATTTAGTTCAGATTGTTCAATACTCTCCTCAATATCCTCTTAGAAGTAAGACTGAGAAAAAGGTAACAATTAAAAATCACTTTATGAAGAGTAAAAATAATTAGTACTCCTGATGAGTTGTTAGTTTTCAAATAGTAGATATTTCTTAAATTTGTATGCATTCTTAGAGAGGGTCCATGATGTCTCCAAGGGAGTGAGATTGAGCCATAGGAAATAAATAAGTCTTAGATGTTACAATATTTTGTGTTCCTCCAAAGGACCAGAATATATAAACAGATATATAGTATATCTGTGATATTAACATTTCATAGGGAGGATGATTAGAAAAAAATGCCTAAAAAGGTTCTTTGAGGGAATATTGTTGATAAAAAAGGTTGAGAAATAATGCCAGAGAATTTTGGTCAGTGAGTAAGAATAAAGGGTCTTGGAAAAGGTCTAGATATCATTAGGAAATCCTAGTGACAATACTTGAGCTGAAGGAGAGCAATAACTTACTAAGTTAAACCATTGTTCTGGTTTCAAACATTTTGAGCTTTCTTTTCCAAATTTCCCTAGTGGCTCATTGAGTAAGACAATATTCATACTATTTTGACTATCAGATTTGTAATTGTATAGTCTTCATCCCAGAATGGAGAAAGTTGCAGGTTGTAGCACCATTTGGTCAGGATTTTAACCTTTTGGACTCAAAATTAGCAATGACTGGGGATTTGTGATTGGTGGAGAAGTCAGGAGTTGTCTTCTCTGAGTGATGTGTGTGTGTGTGTGTGTGTGTGTGTGTGTGTGTGTCTATCCTTCTATAAGAAGAGGAGGAATGATGTATTTTGGTATAATAGTTGTATCTGGAGCAGAACATAACTACAATATAAGCTTGAGGGGGACTTGGGTATGGAATATACTCAGGGAAATATAGAAAATATTTCCAAACATGAATTTAGGGCCTCAAGGATCTGACTCTTACATTATAAATGGTAGGAAATCATAATTAAAAATTAGTTCTAACTCTTGAGTGACTATTATCTGACAATGGAAATATCTTTGTTGCTGGGTAATATACATTTATTACTGCTCACACCATTAGTTGCTGCCTAATGTTGGAATCAAGAAAGGAACAGTAAAGGTAATTGTCCTGTAAAAAAGGCATGTGATATGTTGGAGTCCATCCAACTGAATAAAAAAAAAAATCCTGTTTTTGATTCATGCCTAATAGTCCCAGATAACTGGAGTAGCTAAGAAATGATAGGCAGATATAGCGTTAGGGCTATAAGTGATAGTCTCTTTCTACCATTATAGGAAGCTGGTCTGCTTCTGGCCTCCATCACAATCTGTTCTTGTTCTATAGGGTTATCTCCAGACCCCTTCCATCTGCAGAATGGCTAAAAGTGGCCCAATGAAGATGAAGGAGGGTACTTATATTTAGTCCCTCTCTCCAGGAGGAATCAGGCTTCTACAGATACGAAAGATTAAAATATAATAATTTGAAGAACATTATTGAATGTTTACAAAGTGGTACCTCAGTTCACAAATTAATTTGTTTTATAATTTTGGGGAAGATTGCTGCTATTGTGTTTATTACCCGATGTAAAGTTTGTGAATGGAAGCAAAATTCTGTTGTTTTTGTTGGAGAACAAAATTGTTTGCAAACAGAAGCTTCATGAACAGAGGTATTAGTGTGTTTTTTTATCATATTTATTATTCTTACAATATACTGATTTGCTTCTGATACTCATTCCTGAATACAATGAAAAATCTCAATTTAACAATAGTGTCCATATATTCTTATTTCAGTGCATCTACAGATGGTGCTTTTGTGATAATAAGCGGTGCTGCTAACTCACAGTGTGGATCAAGAAGTGTAAAAACAGCAACTAACTGACATGGTTACTTACTTATTTAAAAATCTAACTAGGCAGAACTTCCTGATTAAGGGTTTAAAAATGCAAGCGTATTCTTCATTTTCTTGTCCTTATGTTACTTTGTGAAAATACAGATGTTGCTGATATATGATTCTGGATTTAGTCCTCTGGTTAATGTAATGGTGCTTGAGTTACCTATTATCATTATCTTAACGATAGTAAAGCAGTTAACTTTTTATAAATCTGAACTTCTTGTCTCATGAAGTCTAAGAATGAAATCATGGACAAAAAAGGAAGTTAGGAAAATGTTTATTGGAAATAAGAAGAAAATAGCTCTTGGTAGATACCCACCAGAAGGGAACTCTAGAAGTGAAATTGCTGATGCTCTTTCTTTGTCTTGGTCTTACACAGATAAGCAGGGTACAAGAAGCATTGTAAAACTTAAAAAAAAAATCAGTTACTTAGCTGGAAAACATGAAGTCTGCATGTCTAAATTATTCCAGCCTAGGTATTAGGGAATAACTAACTTAGCATACTCTGCCTAACTACTTTCTTCTTGGTAGGAAGAGTACTTATCTATTTTTATTTTAACTTTTATTTTTGTTATTGTAGTTTCTTTTACATTTTTTAATTTAATTATGATTTGAATTAGTCGTTAATTTGGTGTGTGTGCTTATTTGTTTTTATCCAGGCAACTATCTTTTAGGCCGTGCGTAAGTAAGATAGGCTTCCTCAGCGGTGGAGAACCTATGGCATGTATACCACAGCAGGTTGTTTGCATCCGTGAAAGCTCTAAAAGGTTTACCACACTGGGCTAACTGAATTAGTTAGAATTACTTAGAATCAGATTAATGTCTGAATCTCCTGTTCTTGTGTATTTATAAGTTGTGTTCAGCTCTAAGGGTGTTGAAGACTCATAATCTTATAAAGAGCTTCAATTACACAGTTTTCCATTCAACATGGCTTTGATTTGCTGCCATGGACAATATTTAATTGAAATGCTTTTAGAGAGGACAGTTTAGCTAGGTGCCTGGTTGCTGTACAGAAGAAGATGCTATTAGGTTGTGAGTTGCAGTACTGACCATTGTAAAGTCATTGAATGAATGTAATTTTTGTCTACAGGATCTTCCTTTTTAGTGAATGAAAGTAAAATTGTACCTTTGCAGAACAGTAAGGTCTAACCAAGAAGTAGAGCCCACAGAGTGTTCATCTCTTCTGACTAGTAAAAAGCCTAATCATGCTATCATGCAAGACTCTGAACATATGTGGTCACAGAGTATCATCGTTGTGAGAATCTGGAAGGATCTGCATATTTCTTTGTCCTTGAAAGCTGAGTCATAATGCTCATGACCTTTCTTCTGGAACTTACTCTTGAATTTTCTTTGTTGAAATGACCTGATTACTTAAAAAAGTCAGTTCCTGAATACATTGATTCAATCTTTTTTTTTAATAGGAAAGTTTTTAGGTGAACTGGTTATAAAATGCTTCTAACTCAGATGTGCTATGTTATTTAGATATTACATTAATGTTTCACGAGCATCAAGATAGTTTTATGATAGTGTTAAATTAGTATCTAAATTACCTCATCTCTTTCAGAGTTTTCCTTTTAAAGTGATTCTTTACTTGAATTAGACTTTCACCAAAGACAAAAGATAACACAAATAATTCTTTAACCTGAAATCTGCTACTGACTTCTGCTTTATTACTTACTTGAGAATTATTTTTGTTTTCCTAATATCTTCTATATCTTGTGTTACATGCTCAGTAGTCCAACACAATATGAACAAAATGGACATGATTCCTGCAAGGCTGGAACTTATAATTAGTTTCAAGTATTGCACTTAACTTTCTGAGGCATGCTGTAGATTGACAAGAATCTATAGAATTGCCTTACAAGTCAGGGTATAAGGAGGCTGTACATATTAGTTTCAGGTTCTTAACCTCCTTTTCAACACAACAACTCCAAATTTATCTCCATTCTTCTGTTTTGCATCCTGCATTTGAGTTCATCACAGATTTTATTTGAAAAAGAGGTAATTCAGAGTTGCATCAGAAATACCCTCTATCATGTAATAAGCACTTTCCTGGGCATTGAATTATAGGAATTCACAAGGGGCATCTAATGGAGACTTCAGAGTTTGTAAAAGTTTCCTACAGAAATAGCATCTAAACCAAGAAATGAAAGATGAATAGGAGTTAAGAAGCTGGGAGAATGGACAAGGAGGGTGGTTGGAGTTTCCCAGTGGACAGAACACCACTTGGCAAGATTTGGAAGTGTAAATTCAGGTAAGCAAATGTCCATTAGTGAAAGACCTGGAAAGTAAAGTGAAGGAATTTGGTCATTTCACTGAGGTCATTTCATCTCAATGGATGTGATTGAGAGACAGACATGGTACCATCTGTGTTTGAAGGCTGAGTGCTAACGTTCCCGAAGAGGGAGCTAGGCTAGTACTGTGATCAAGCCCACTGTCACTACTGCCTACCACCTGTGGATCATGTACAGGCCAAGTCATTTCATTGTCAGTTGACAGTGAAGGATATGAGGGATTTTCCTAACCCAAATTCTCCAAATATTATGTGCCCCTGACTCATATGATATTCCTAGGATCCTTTCATCCTAAATGACTGTCTGTAGTTCAGCATGGCAGATACTATTTTGTTAATTCTATCTGAGGCCCCAATAATAAATGTAAATGGTGAAGATAGCCTATGTAGTTAGTGTTTGACAGTACTTTATTTCAAATATTTACATTTAAGAATTAATGAAATTTAAAAGTCAGCATTTTATGATTAAAATTATATAAAATAATAAAATAATTATATAAAACTATATTAAATTATTTTGTGTGAAAAACAATTTGGGCCAAAAAATGACAGGAGGGTAATATATTGTAGCAAAAAGGAAAGGGCCCAAGACAAATGCTACAGCAAAAATACCCTACCTTCCCACAGAGTATTTCTAAACCAAATACAAGTCATAAATAAAGGAATATGCCCACAGGAAACTACAGTGTACATGTGCACATACAAGAAGAAATATTTTCTCCTGAGGATTTTTTTGGAACAAGAATTTGACATGCATTGGTGACAGATATAATATATATCTTTTTCTATCTTCACCTTGGTATGCTGACATCATTATATTAGTTTTAAAATGGATAGCTTGTTAATGTGCCTTTTGTGATTTTTGAAGTATGCAACTGAGTGATTTTTGTATATTTAGGATGTGAAGAGGTCTGTGGAAGTACCATAGCACTAGCATATGAACTATCTTTCATCATGGGAATAATCTTTTCTCAGTTTTTTATGGTTTTTTTATTTACTTGAACACTGTAGAGTGTGCTTGCAAAAATCAATAGTTCTCAATACATGTTTTGATTTTAACTTGAAAAGATTCATTTAAAATATTTATTTTATTATTTATTTTTAATTTTCAAAGTTATATATGTTTATCATGTGCAATATGTGATTTGAAATATGTGCATATTGTGGAATGGCTAAGTCGAGGTAATTATCATATGTATTACCTCACATACTAATAAATTTGCGTGTATGGTGAGAACACTTCAAATGTACTCTCTTGGCGATTTTCAAAGATGTATTATAATTGTTAACTGTAGTTATGTTGTACACAGTGAGATTCTTGATTTTTAAAATCTGAAATCCACACGTCTGCTGTGGCCTGAAGGAGCTCAGGGACAGTTGCTGGGTACATACTGTGAACAGGGTTTAGTACTATGTTGGTGCTGAACAAGCCTTTTCTTACCTAATGTGAGAAGATGCTGACAGTTTATGCATTTAATTGAAACATATAATGAACAACATTGCAATAACGTGTTTTTATGGAATTTAGCTATTCAACAAAATTATATTTAGAAAACAAAACCAAATGAAGCAATAAATAGACCCCAAAGTCACTTAAAAGCTGAAATCAATGTCACAGTGTCTATAAATGAGTTCATGAAGTTCATGTGGTAGACACTAAGAGACTGTGTTTTCTTTCTATGTAATGCCATCATACTTGTTCACATGTTTTCCATATCCACAACTGAATAGAAACCTGGAATTAGAGGAGAATACTGGTTTGAGTTATTCACACTACTAACATTTTACAGTGACAGCTAATGATTTTTTTGTCTTCTCTTACTTTCTTGATCTTGGAAATTTTCATGAGATCTAAGCAAGAACACCAGGCTTAGGCTTCTTGTTGAATAAGGAGAAAATAATTCTAACCTATTTCTATATCTCTCTAGGAAATTGCTATATTACAACTCAGTAAAGTTGATGATTGTTAAAATAATGTGCTTAGGCCATAAAGGAAAGTTCATATTATGAATTTGATAGGTTTACCAAGTTTATAGGCTAGAAGTGGTATTAACTTAAGAATAAAATGGAGTTGAACCAGAAAAGTGAGAGTGTCTGTTACAAAAACTCCATAGAAAAGAGTGATTGTAACCTGGATGATAATAAGATATTAGTATTGTTCTTCTACCGGTAACTAATAGATTTGTATTATTAAAGAGGGAGGTGAACAGGGGTTTTATTGGCGCTTTGTTGATTGGAAAACCCTTAATAAATTGAATGCAGGTATAGAAAACACATGTGCCTGCGTATTTTAGTCGGAAAGTTAATAGGTTGGATTAGATACAGGGATTGGCAAATTTTATTTTGAAGGCCAGAAAATAAACATTTTAGACTTTTCAGGTAACATGGTCTCATTGCAACTGCTCCATTCTATTATTGTGGCATAAAAGCAGCCATAGAAATGGTGTATGAATAGGAATGGCCGTAAAACATTTTAAAAGTTTGGAAAACTTTGTTTACAAAAAAGACAGTGAATTTGCACGTGAAAGTTTGCAAAGAATCCACATGTTCTTGAGTTGAAATATGGACTGAACTATCAAGATGAAATTTAACTGGGATAAATGCAAACTCTACTTTGGTACAAAATAAGAGCAGCTGCACAATTATAGTACCAAAGAACTTGGCTTAGCAGCAGCTCGTGCTATGATAGACACTTAGATGGATATATGTTGCTATCTGTATATAGCTGTCTCCTAAGTAATCTAGCTAAACAAAGGTTATGCTTCAATGAGTGATGCACAGTGCAAACCTGATACTCACTCTTGCTTTGTCAGAAGCAGTGAGGCACACATACTGTATACATCAGGCTTCTTTCTGGTAAATCTGTGTTCAAGTGTGTTCTCTCAGTCCCTCTCCTTTGCATGATTCACCTTTTGATGATTCTATTAGCCCCATGACCTGTAAGATGCACTCCTATTTTTAATTTTTAATCTTTCCCTTCTTATTGGATCCATCACCTCAGCCAACAAGTATGATCAAGATCCCTTGCTCTGTCTCACAACATGCACAAGTTGCTTTGCTGTTTCTCTTCACTTTATCATTACATCAATGTCCTCAGTCTAACCACAACTCAATGTCTGTACTCACTTTTGTCTCTTGTACCCATTGCCATTTGAAATCATCTTCTCTTCTCTACTTAAGATGATTTTCGATGAAGTTACTAGGATATGTCCAAGTCCCTTCTGTGGTTGATCTGTTTCTTCTTGGAACATTCTCTTTCCTTAACTACACATTGCTGCATGTCTGTCTTAACTATTTGTAAATGAGAGATTAACTATTTGTAAATGGAATAATTGAAATAGTGATTAAAATAAAGCAAAAGCTAGCACAATACTCATTTTAGGTTCTTTGGAGAAGCACTGTTATAAAAGGCCTTGAAACAAATTTTATGTTTCAGTATTTCCTATAAGTGTTATGAATAGTGAAAATGGAATGGTTTTACAGTGTCATGAGTATCCCATTAATATAAAAAAGTTCAAAAATAAAATAACTACCATATTATAACTTAACAAGTCCTACAATTCCAACATCAACATTTTGTGGATAAAACATATTGTTTTAAACATAGACATTGTTCCTATCACCATGCACTAAATTAAAGTCAAAATGGATCAAGATATAAATGTTACAACAGAAACACTAAATCCACTGGAAGACAAAGTAGGTAGAAATATTGAATACATAGATGTAGGTAGAGAGGTCATGAACAAAACCCAGATTGCATGTGAAATACTTCAAAGAATCAAAATGGGATCTCATCTTATTTAAGAGCTTTTGTACAGCAAAAGAAATCACCAAAAAAAGACAACCTACAAAATGGGAAAAATTTTTAGCCAATTGTCTCTCAAGCAAATGACTTCTATCTAGAACATATTGAAAAAAATAAGTCCCCCTAAATTCACAGACCCTATCCAAAAATTAACCTCTGAGATGAATACACACTTCTCAGATGAAGAAATAAAAATGGCAAATAAATATATGAAAAAAATGTTCAACATCATTGGTCAATTGAGAGATGCAAATTAAAACAACACCGAGATTCCATCTCACCACAGAAAGAATGACTATCATCAAGAAATCAACCAATAACAAATGCTGGAGGGAATATGGGGGAAAAGGAACCCTTTTCCACTGTTGGTGGGAGTGTAGACTGGTACAACCACTGGGGAAATCAATGTGGAGATTCTTCAAAAACCTAGAATTAGAGGTCTCATTTGACCCAGCTATTCTCCTTCTGGGTATTGTCCCAGAAGAATTAAAAACACCATACCACAGCAATATATGTATACCCATGATTATAGCTAAATTTTAGAAAAAAATTGAGTTGAAATAGCTAAATTTGTTAATAGCTAAATTTTAGAAAAAAAATCCAAATGTTCAACTGAGGAATGAATAAAAATGTATTTTTATACATTGGAGTACTACTCAACCATAAAGACAGATAATCTTAAGACTTTTATGCATCAATGGATGTCACTTGAGCCCATAGTCATAAATGAATAAATCAGACTCACATGTGTAAACATCATATTGTCTCTCTGGTATGAGAAACTGAAAGAGCAAATAAGTTCTAAAATGTACAACAGATATTGTGAAATGGGAAGAAATTGTTTAAAAGGAAAAAGGAACTAGGATGAGTAAAAGGGGAAAGGACAGTAGGTAATAGGGAAAAAACGCAAGTTAGTTATACTATTAGTGTCCCTTAGCCTATTAAAAAGTAAGGTTTGTGCTAATATCAATTGGAGAAACTTTTATGCCCATATCTTGTACCCTGAGCAGCTACTTTAAATGTAACAATGTGTAATATATTAACTGTTGTTATTCTCCTATTATTTTGTTATGAAATTTTGTTTTACCATTTTACATAAAATAAAAAAAAGACGTTGCTACATTTCTATTGAATACATGTATTGAATTTTTTCTAACATTGTTGAGTACTGTTTATTTATTTTTTCATTACCTAGGTCTCTTGGGATTTTCCTATCTTCTTCATAAACATTATTATGTTTCTTAGGCTCTAACCCCAGCCTTCTCTTCTTGCATTTCTCACTGATTACTTCTGGGCAATCTTACTTTATCCAAAGCATTCATTGTTGCTTGTGTGCATATAACTCTTAAGTGGGCATTTTCTCCTCTGCTTCTTTATTGGGTCTTTAAACTTTTTTTTTATTTTACTGACTGAAGTTCATAATTAGTATTCTTCCTGGTACTTACACCCTTCAATTAAGTAAGCAATAATGTCAAATACTTGTTTTTAAAAATATTAAATTGTTTCTCTGGTGATGAAGTGCTTAGCAGTATTAATCCTTTTATTGTTTCTGTTCAAGATACATCACAGTTGTTTTTGGGTGAACAACTCAGTGATTATATAGATCAAGTGTTACATTTTAGGTACAGGGATTCCCCTACTCTAAGGGACTCTGCCTAGTTCCCAATCCTTCCCAAATAGAATCACCTAGTCCTTTTTTGTTTTTAAATCTCCTATTTTTATCATGAAATAAGTTCAATAGCATTTATTTATTTATTTATTTATTTGTATAGTTGAAATCTGTTGATAAGTGTGTGCTAACTGACAATATGGTAGAGTATCCTCTTTGTCCATTTCACTGGCTGGCACATCGAAAAAAATTAATTAAGTTTGAAAACAGTAAATCAAACGATCAATGTTCTTTTCTTCTGACAGATCATTGGCCCACAACAGCCCGCTAACTATAATATTGTCAGAGAGAGGTTGAAAAGCAAGAGGGAAATATATTTGCATGAAATGCTTTCACAGTGAACATGAAGCAATCAAATATGTTTATGTTTTTAAGACAAGTGGTGCTCATGATTGTGAGAGCATGAAAGTAATACCTCATATTTCTCAAGTACTTCCAACATGGCGAAATACTTTCACATTGGTAATAAGCAGTAGCTCAGGGCTTGGCGTGTAGCTCAGTCATACAGCACTGGCCTAACATGCCTGAAGCCCTTGGTTCTACAGTCAGTACTACTGAAATCCACAACAGCAGCAGCAACCATATAAAAACAATTAACAGTGACTTGGAGTGAAGAATCAATGATAAGTTTCCAAAAGACTTTGTTGAAAATCCAAGTTACATTTTTAAATTACTACCTTAAACATAAGCGTAACATTTTTGGTTAGTTTAGAACTGATAACAGTGACATGTGGTTCAGACTCTTTCCCAGAGACTCCAGGCGAGCGTAGCCCTGCCAACAGTTAGATTTTGGCTCATAGAAGCTGATATCAACTTTTCCTTTCTAGAACAGCATGAGAATAAAAGTGTGGGTGACAATTTGTCACAGAAATCACAGGAAACTAATGCTAGGTTTTTCATCTGAAAGATGAATAATTGAACTGTCTAGTTTGTTGAGTGCAGAATCCCAAACATTTATCAAATTTCATAGCCCAGTAAATCTATATTAACAGTTTAATGGTCCATTTAGATCCCTAACCCTGAGAATTCTGTGGTAAGATAAACCTCATTTCTGTCATATCTCCTTATCAGAAGGTCTGGAAAATCTGGCTGTCAATCTTACCTGCTTCTCAGATAACGAAAGGGACAGTGAACCTATTTCATTATGCTATAGTTGATTCTTAAGTTTCCTTTGACCCAGTATGTCATTTAGTCATTTGTTGGCTCATGTTTGTTCACTTGTTCATTCCATAAATAAAAATTTTATTTTGAATCCACTCTGTGTTTATTTCTGTACCAGAGTCTGTGTGTAAAGTGTTGAAAATGACGTGATAATTATTTTATTATGTGATAATCATGTAAGAATCACTATCATCCACAAAGTCCTTACCAGTGCACAGAATATATTGAGGTAGTATGATATTTTTAAGAATGATAACAGTATATATTAGGTAGCAGAAACAAGGAAAAGATTGATCTAGATGAAATATTTGCAAATATTAAAATTATTAGTAATTTTAAGTGTAGGACAGAATCAGAAAATTCCAGTTGAGTTTCTGAGCCCAAAAATTTTAGTTGAAATTGAACCTAGCTCTTGCCATGGTAGATCGTCATTGTCCAAGAAAAAAATTACATAAACCAACTTTATTAAAATTTTTATTAGCCAGGTAAAAAAAGAAAAATGCATGAAATTTTGAAATACTTATGTAACATAATATATATTAAAATATTTAAATGTCGAATAGTTTAAAATTATTGAGATTTCTTTTAGAATTCTTTTGATTGTGCAAAGTCTTTAAAATTTGCCATGAATTTTACATTTACAATACATCTGATTCTAGACTAGTCATATTCCAAATGTGCAGTGCTGTCTATAACCATACCTCCCTGCAATGCCAAGTGTGGTTACTCATTACCAATTTAGACAACAGAGCTCCAGGACATGAAGATCATTTACTTAAACTAGCATGAGTTATCGATCTATTTCCAATATTAAAAACAAGCTACTATAATTTACAAATCATTTGTCTGTTTTCTTGTTTCAGTATGTTGAGGTCAACACTTTTTAGGGAGATCAACAATTCAACATGAAAAAAATTTTATGTGGTTTATACTTGAGTTTATTATTGTGTTAATATCAGTACAGTTGACATTTCTGGTTACTTTCACATTTTCTTCAAAAACTGAAAAATTTATTGCCACCTAATAAACTGACAAGCAACTAGCCTAGGTAATCAGTAAAAGATTTGAGAAAGCTGAGGATTTAGCTCAGCGGCGTAAGTGCCTGCCTGGCAAGCGCAAAAAAAAAAAAAAAAAAAATTTGAGAAAAACAGAATCCTTCCATTTGTGTATATGTTTGATATAAACTAATCCATATCTCTAGATTACTTAGCATGCATTTGGATCATGTCATTTTTAGGAAAATTAAATGTTATGAAATTTGGTATGCATTTAAAAATTTTAGGTCTCCTATTTATTGTGTGGTCTGGAATTTAAGAGTGATTAATAAAGATTATTGTAGAAATATAAACCATTCTTACTTTTGTTAAGTATCATATCTCTACTAAGCTATTCATTGGCTCTTTGTTGACCTGGCCTGTAACTTATAATTTGGGCAAGCAAAACTATTCTATTGAGTAAAATGACTTTTAACAGTGTCTTATTTTTCATTAACTGTCTTTAGGAACATCTCATTGAATTCTCTTTCCATGAGGGGCTCATTATAATAATGATGACCTATAAAACTTTCAATGATTTAAAATTTACTTCTATTTGTGGAGAACTTAATGCCAGTGGTACATTCTGATGTCTCATCACATGAAGGACCACAACATAATGTACCTAGTTTTCAAAAAACTACATGGGATCAGAAAGTCTTGTTCTAACAATTCTATGTGTGTCAGGATACAGCATGACTCTTGTGTTGCTGAAAACATTTTATTCCAAAGGCACATTTCATTTTTTAGCAAGAAAATGATTTTAAAAACAGTCACATTTTTAGTGTACCTTAGTGCCTGGTGTGTACCATTATTATTTATTTCTCTGAAATTATACCATTTATTTTTATGTTTGTGTTCTATCTTACCCAAAAACATAAGCTCTTTAAGGATATAGACTTTGTCTCTTTGTGCCTGGCTTTGTCTCTTTGTGTCAAGGAAGTACTCAGTAAATACTGGCTGAGTGATTGAATGAAATCAACACAGTGTAATTCAAAGGAAGTTCAAATTCAGCAGCTAATAAAGCTTAAGCTTTAGGTCCTTTTCCTTGTGTAGTCCTTTACAAAGCTGTATTAGCTAATTGTATATTCATAATTTCGTATTCCTTTTCTTAAGGCTTCCCACATTGTATAAATGTCAGATGTCACAAAATCTGTATTATTCTCAGTAGTAAGGTACTCATCTTGTCATTTGGAGTTTGCTCTGAAGAAATGTGGAAACAAGTGAAAATATACTCTATGAATGAACAAATCAATGCAGCAGAAGCTCTGTTACCTCAAGAGCTGAATTAACCACATGGTCTAGTCTAATGTAAAATAGTCTGTGTCTCATCCCCACAATAATTGCAGTGCTCCTGTGATACTTTCCTGGTACACATTTCTGCTCACCATTGAGACATGTATATCCCAAAGGTCTGTTGCATTCTTTCCCAAACATATGTCTTCCAATTGTACAGCTTCGTAATTTAATTAAATGTTGTATTGCATGGCAAAGTATGAAAGTAAAAAGAAAATGTTGTCTCTATCAATATTTAATTGAATGTTTTTTCTAAATTTCAGTGGTGAGTTGCTTAAAAAGATTATTAAGTTAGTGTATTAGTCTTTATGGGTTGCCATAAGAGAATATTACAGATGTGGTGGTTAAACAAAAGATACTTATTTCTCATAGTTCTGGAGGTTGGAAATTTCAAAGTCAAGTTGCCATTCAATTCATTTTCTGATGAGGCCACTCTTCCTGATTAAAACTGGTTGCCTTCCTTCTGTAACCTCATGTGGTCTTTCCTTTTTGCACTTGCAGAAGGGATGATGGTTTCTCTTCTTTACTTGAAGACCCTCATCCTCCCTGATGAGAGCCCTACCCTAATGAGACTCATTTAACATCAGATAGCTCTCCAAAGGTCATGTCTCCTGATATTGTCACACTGGGGGCAGGTATTAGGATTTCAACGTATGAGTTATGGGGGTCCTAACTGTGCATAACAATTAGTGTGAGTGAGACACTTGAACTGTTCTGTGAAGAGTGAAAAGAAAGTAAAATAAATCTAAAAAGGCTAAAGGGGCTTTATATATATATATATATATATATATATATATATTACTTCACAGGTATCTTTATATTTTTCTCTACTTTCAAGAAAGAAAAATTAGATCTATGGATAACTTATGGCTGTAGCTTATGAAAGCATGATTAGAAAGAATTTTATTAGCTTGAGACATACTCAGAGAAAAGCCTGTATGCCTCATTAGGACTCAGTCGCAGGAATGTACACTTATATCTTACTCTGCAATAAAATGCAAAGTTCCCGTTTTAACTGGCATTTTAATTGATCCAGTACTACTTCAGCTATGTTAAATAAAAGGGTTACAATTGTGTGTTTGGAAAATAATGTCTTAAAGAGATGCCTGCATTGTTTCATATAGCATCTAATTTGTATCAGCAGAGCTTAATGAAATTCATTAAGTTGTAAAGAAAATCTAGCCTGATGAAAGACTGTACAGAATAATGATTAAGGATAACAAGACTTCAGTTGGTGTCCTGCCCTTACCACCTGCTAGCAATGTATTCTTGGGAAAATATTCAGTCTCTCTTGAACTCAGAATAAATGACATCAATAACAAAACCATGTATGTTATGAGGCGAACATAAAGATTAAATTGTTACTGTATATAAAACGTCGCACAATATCAAGGAAACAGATTAATAAATGACAGTGAACTTGGATACCTATATTAAGTTGTATATTACATAGGTTATCTTATCATGTTTCCATGTTTTTGAGTGTATCTTTTTTTTATTCAAAAGAGAAAAAAACAGAAAAAAGAATAAAAAGCAAAAGTGACAACAACAACAACAAACCCAAAACAATAACAATATAGACTTTCAAAACAAGATGATAGGAATTTAACATTGGTTGTTATATTTCATATTGTTATTGTCAAAAGAGTTGTTTAGATTACCAGATACAAACATGAATAATTGACCTAATTATATGAATATTAACTGTTCTTTTCCAAGAATTCTTAGGGTTAGTAGTATATTCATCTCTCTCTCTCTCTCTCTCTCTCTCTATATATATATATATATACATATATATATATAAAAATTAATATCTTTTTCTTTTTCCCTTCATTGTTTCCTTTGGTGTATATTTTGAATGATGGAAAACATATCTTGTTATGAATGGTAGTACCTGCTATGAGTACTATGCATTTATATCATGATTTCTTAGTCTTCTAAATTTTACCTCTGGAAAGCTTCTTAAAAACAGACATTCTTACTTATGGTCAATAAATTATGACCTGGAGCACAGTCAAGATTTAAATAAATCCTTTCTCACTTTTCATCTATTGCTTTTTCTACAGTCTTGCAGATGTCTCCTGTCTACTGGTAAGTGTGACAATTGCCAATCTCAGTAGAGAGATTGAGAAGTATTAAATTGGCTTTTCCAGTACCTTATTGGTCGAGTCTCACCTTACTGGTTGAGCCTCAAAATTGGTTTCAGTTTGGACATTTATGTGGTAAATACAATGGCTGTACTTTTTAACCTTTAATAAAAAGTAGTGATAAGAATTGAGAATTTATGGTTTTCATTTTTGTTGCCATTGTTGTTTATAATCTCAGCCTTCAGTGTTCCACTTCCTGGAGTATACACATTTAAGCACACTTTAGGCCAAGAAAATTGGCAGCCTGCTAATAGGATACTTGACTTTTCAGCAATTGTCTGTATACGAAAACATGAATCTAAATGCACTCAGAAGACAGGATAAAATTCATTCCTCACTTGCCAATCAAAGCTTCTGTTAATGTCTAAAAACAGTGCAAACTAATCTTACGGAAAAGGACAGAAACTGAACTTACTTAAAATAACCTTAACTGGGTTTGAAAAATGGAGAACTCCATTTTACAATGGAATCAAGGGGAAAAAATGTAAATCCTTTTCTGGATTTTAAGCAGAGCTTTGAAAGTGAGTTGTGTTTGATTCATAGTCATTTACTGAATACTCACTATCTACCATGCACTTTGTCTGCTAGGTAGTACAAGAGACATGATTGTCTACCTTACTATGACCTGTTTGGTCTGGAGATTCTCAAGTCTGGTAGATTAAATGCACTATAGCTGAGTGTTGTAAGAAAAATGGGTGAGGCAACACTGAGGAGGAACCTCTTTGCCAAAAGCAGGGAAATATTAAGTCTTCTCCAAAGAGCTTGGGTTACTCTAATGTATGCACTGCCTCTAGAGATTGATATGAGTAGGTTAAACCCAGACTTCACCTGGTAGAACTCATATTCCCATGGAGGACAATGTCACATAAGAGTTTCAAGAAGCACAATACTTCTGCTTTAATGTACAAGCTGTGGCTCTAGATCCCTTGCTAATTCATATTTGCTCCTCTCTAGCATGTTCAGCAGCACATAGGCTGGACATATACAGATATTGTATATTGTTTTATTATAAACCCTAATTGATTTTCTAAAGCAGACCTGGCAAACAGTTCCTAATATGAAAGTGTTCCTTATAATAAAGAGGAAATTATAGCTTCCTATCAAAATTAAAATAAACAGCCTCTCCTCAAAAATATAAAAATACATCCGGTCTTTTTTTCTTTTAGGGGAATAGAAAAGTACTAGTTAATGAACCTAGAGCCTTTTCACTGAGCTACATTCCCAATCTTTTTTTTTTCTTTCCCCAGACAGGGTTTCGCTAAGTTGCCAAATTACCCAGTCTGGGCTTGAACTTTCAATCTTCCTGCCTCAGCCCCCCAGAGTATCAGGATGCATGCCCAGCTGGACCTTTCAAATTATATGTTTGGTAGAGGAAAAACTCAAGTTTTCTTACAAAATGTTAATGGTAATATCTTGTTTCTTATATAACCTAATAATGCAAGATGTAAGAAAAATCTTTTCACCTCTCTAAAACTAAGCAAGGAATCGTCTCTAAGTGAACTATGTGAGTATCAGCATGGAGGATACCTTAGGGGCATACTGCTTTCAGTGACAGCCCTCTTCCCCAGAACATTCCCTGTAGTTATGAGAATGATTCCTGGCCTAACTTAGGACACTCTGAGTGCAGGTGACTTTGAAACCATGGGACAGATGCAGTGCCATGGAAGAGTCATTGTCTTTTGTTGCTTTATGATGTTGGATCCCACAGAAAGGCTTAGCCACATGGAAGAGTCTGCCTCCTTTAGAGGATTTTAGAGGAACAAAGAATACTTCTTGGATGCACTCTCTCATTCTATGTGCAAAGAATTTCTTAAGAACTTAGCTTTTTCTAAAGTATGATCAATTACATCCCAAACTCTCATTTACCCAAATCAAAAACTTAGAAACTTGGTGATAAAAGAACTCACAAGACAAGATAGCCCATAGATTGATCTTACAAATATTAATTACTCACCTATTGTATAATGGCAGATAGATAAAATGGTGATTTCAACAAATATGTATGTGTATATATGTGCGTGCACATGTGTGTTTACAAACACATAGGTCTGAATGCATAATAATATTTTGTAGCATATATATATGCACACACATTTATGGTCAGATTTATCATGTATAACATAAAGATATCCATTTAGGTATATGTATGGGGTCACTAAGAGTGTACTGTTAATTAATATGCTAAATGTTAAAACATGATGCTGGAACAGTTCTAAATAGGAAGGGCTACCTCCCTAGAAGTACTTTTATGGAATCAGAAGTAGTATTCAAGTTGAGATTAGAAATAGGGTATCTGTATAAATTTCCTAGAGTGTTGTGTCAAATTATTACAACCTTTGTGGCTTAAAAAAACCAGAAATTTATTCTCTTATAATTCTGTAGACAAGATACTGAAAATTGAAACTTTGGCAGGGTTGTATACATTGGGGAGTCTCCAGGGGCAATTTTTTTTTAGTTGGCTGTTAACATTACTTGGCTTTGGCTGCAATCCCTCTGACCCCTGCCTTCCTGGTCACATTGCCCTTGTCCTCTTCCGTGTGACCATATCCTTGACCTCCATTTTATGAGGACACCCAGAACTATGTATAAGATTCACCTGGATAATTTACAACAAATTCCGTTCAGAATCCTGAATTAAACCACATGCATGTGTGTTATGGTTTGTACATAGATGGACCCCCCCCAAGCCTCGTGTAGTCATGGAAGCAGCTGAATCTAAAGTTTATGATTGATTCGTTGTATAGCGCTGGGATTGGTAGTGAAAGTTCTGCACTCGCCCAGGGGTGGAGCCAACGGGCAACGTAAGGTCAGAATGGGGGCGTGTTTTCTCTCTTTGGCGCGGTTTGCTCTTGCAGCTTGCAGCCGCCATGAACAGCTGCCCCCTCAACCACGCCACCCTGCCTTGAAACCAGCTGAGTATGGACTGGAATCTTCCGAATTTGTAAGAAATAAACCTTCCCTTTCCTAACTTTGGGTGTCAGGTGTCTTGTCCCAGCAACTAGAGAAAGTAACCAAGACTGTGCATGTGTGAATATGAGGTGGGGAGGACATCATTCAACACACTACGGAGGAAAACGTGGTAAAAAAGCTAAGAATGAGGATTGCACTGTGGGCTGAGAAACTAGGCTCAGCAGGGAAGTGGTGGCAAAGACGAGAAGGCATGTCTGATAGCAAGGAGAAGTGATGCCAATGAATAGCAACAGTTGTGTTTGCAAGAGGAGAGAGAGAAGCTAACAATAATATGGTGGGGCCAGGGTGTGGAGGCTCTTTCTTCCCTTCCTGAAAGCCATGGTAAAATGAATTGGAGAGCCACTTAGAATCAGATATAAATGTACAGACATCTCCCAGATGGTATTACAAAAGTCTTCAAAGAGCTATTAACCATGAGACTAGAAAAGAAGAGAGAATTCAGCAGTAAAACCAATAAACACAATTTGGAATTGACTGGTTTTTCATTCCCCTGAAGAGAATTCCAAATACCCAGATAACTAGAAAGGGGTTAGGATGTTAAAAGCAATAAGGAAATTAGAAGATAGAAATGATTTGTTGAGTTTGATCTGTTGTTTCATTTGCCGGTATGATATCCAAAGGGGATGTAGTTGGAAATACAGAGTAGCTCTCCGGAGAGAGTTTGATATTAGAATTATTTGCATTACGGGGTAAATGAGGCACCAGAAGACAAACAAGAGAATCTCTTCAAAGTTAGTCTAAGGAGTGTTTCTTTCAGATGTTAGTTGAATGAAAAAGAGAAATAACAGTCCTAAATTTCCAGAAGTGCACAATGGAGTACTGTTTGACATAGGATTATTGGCTGGCATATGGATTTGTTGGATTTACAGGATTTTTCATGCACTAAATGATTTTGTTTGAACTCAATATCTTTTAAGTTGTCTCTGCCCAAATACTGATGTGTGAATCTCACTATAATTCTTTGCATTTTGTGCTAAAGTAATTTTCTCTAATTATGACCTTATTAAAGTAGCATGGTTATATTTGCTCTTTGTTTTATGGTAATGACTGATAAACAAGATGCTAATTGGCATTACAATTTTGTGCTATATTTATTCTGATATTCAAATGGTTTAATTAAAATTTAATTTGCACACCAGTCTTAGTAGTTGTCATCCTAATATTTCCTTTGGCTTTTTTTGGTTCACAGAAAATTATTTGTTAAGACATGGCAAACGCTCAAAGCTCTCTCACTGAGTGGCTTTCAGGGAAGAGAGTTTTATTAACCACGAAAATATGCAGTTGATTCCAATGATGTTGTTGTATGTGATGGTTTTGTTTCAGGTGAAAAAAATCACTGGATAACCCTAACTTTTGTGTCTTTAGTGTTTGAAATTGGATTGTTGTTGCAGGAGCTTATGTCTCATTCAGTACAGTCATATAAACTTGTTCTTTCACAACTAGTCAGATAGTAATATGTCCTGGGGCACCTGGGCTCACCTTTTCTCATTTATTGTCTTTTTTTTTTTGACCTTTCCGCCTTATCTAGTAGAAGTTTCATTCCCCCCATCCTTATCCCTTTATAGGATGATCTGAGAGTTCAGGGTAGGGCAGTGAATTCCTGCATAAGAAATTAGGGGATTTATGCATCATTACCAATGTCCTTACTGTCTGCATAATCCTAGTTCATCTGCAAATTGGAAAACTTATGATTCTGAAGTACTGTTAGAGCAGATAATATAAGAATCAAGTGTACATAAAAGTTCTCTGAAAAAATTGTAGACACTATAAAATATATGGTATAACTGTACTGTTTGTTTAGTATAATGTTCATTTTATTTTGAAGTGACATAGTCAGACCACAAAGAAAGAAAGGAAGTGAACTAAAGTTGTGTATCTCAATGATAAGAAGTAGGTTTGTTGAAGATTCGAAGAAGGAACATTTCCTGGCAGTGAGAACATGAATGAACACATAAAGGCTGAGCAAAAGGAAGGCCAGTGTGCTGAAGTATGGTGTGATAATTGAATCAAGTTCCAATGTTTGGAAATTCTTCCAGATATTATTAAGCTCAGAATTTGAATGCAAAAAGATTATTTTGAATTATCTAGACACGCCTTAAATGACAAATGTTCTTATAAGAAAGAGGCAGAAGAGATGAAATAGGCAGAAGAGAAAAGGACCCTAGAAGAGGACATAATGTAAAGATGGGAGCAGATTGGTGCAATTGATGCAACCATAGCAGAGAAATGCTGGCAACCACCAGAAACTGGAAGAGGCAAGGAACATATCTTTCCCTAGACCCTTGGGAGACAAAGTAGCCCTGTCAGAATCTTGATTTCTGGCTTCCAGTCTCTAAAACTGTGGGAGAATAAATTCATGTTGTTCTAAGCCCCTACATCTGAGGTAATACTGTGTGTTGTGTCAGGCTTAGGAAACTAATATGCATGATGAGTGAGGACTAGAGTGATGATAGAGGAGCAGATCTTTTAGAGATCTTATAGACATAACTAAATTCTATTCTCAAGGCGGTGGGAAAGTATTCCATTGGAGAATTTTAAACAAATTAGTTTGGTTTCTGCTTTTCAAGAAGGTAATAGATTATGTGGGTAGAAGATATACCATAAATGAGATAAGAGTAGAAAAACAAGTTATGGGCAAGTTGAAGCCATCACAGCAACAAATAATGTTGACTTGACCTATGATGAATGTAGTAGAAATGGAAAACAGTAATTGAATCCAGATTATTTTTTTGAGGTGAAGTCAACACAAGTTGCTAATGAATTGGGTGTAGGATCTGAGACTAGAGGGACCTTGAGCTGAGTGTAAATAAACTTACTGAATTACTGATAAAATATCCACTTGTATCCTTCCTGTGGACAGGAAACAGTCTGAAAAATTTTAATAATGCCTTATGTAAACAGATTATCTATAAAATGGATTGCTTCCAAAGTATTTTTCTAATTTCCAGTACTTCAGCTCAACCATAATTGGAAGGAGACTAGAAAGCCCTATTGGTGAATTTTGAGGAAATGTATTACGAATCCTACTGCATGTACTATCTATGTTCATCTCCCCTAAAATTGTAGCCTGACTGCTTGGAAACTCCAAAACCATTATGGCTCCAAATATGTGAGCATTCTAAGAAGAGAATAAAATTCCTTCACACTATTAGTAAAATTAGCATTGTGATCAAAGTGATGATTAAAAATTTAGTTAATATTTATAATAATGTACATAACATGTATTCTCTGCTAGTTGTAGTTCACTAATAAAAGCTAAAACTGAAAAACAACTTTTGTTTAGTATTTAAGTTGGATGTGAAAAATTTTTATCCAAATTACTCAATTTTTATTATTTAGGAAAAGTTTTATAAAATGACCAAAATTCAAAATCAATTCATAAAATTTAAGTGTTATTTAAATATAAGCTAATTTTAATAATGACTAGTAATACTTAGATAATGTATTAATACGGTAAAAATGATATTTAACTATAGTAATGGACAGCAGTAGACGCTCTGGGGTAAGACAAGAAAGAGTCTGTGTGCTTCTTGTACTGCTGTCTTCCCAAAAGCAGCAACCTTGGAGTTCCAAATGGTGGAGCTTGGACAGGGTCACCCAGGCAACTTGAAATTTTATATGAGCAGTAAATGTTTTGAATTAAGCTACTGAGGTATCAAGGTTATTTTGTTACTATAGTAGTCTATCCCATCCTAGTATAGGCAGTGCATAAAGTATTATACAATCACATTGTTATTTTCTCAGATTATTTTAGAAAGGTAGGTTTAGTACGACGAACTTATATTTTATTTTGACAAACCAGCAAAGTGTACTCTTGTAATTTTCATGTAAGGCTAATCATTGGTTAGTTAAGGAGAGAATAATGATCTCGATAAACACATAAATATTCAACATAAAGAATTTGCCAGCTGGGTATGATGGTACATGGTTATAAGCCCAGATGTTAAGGAGGCTGAGGAAGAAGGATTGCAATTCCAATGTCAGACTGGGTACCCTTGCATGATATTGACTTAAAATTTATAGGAAAAAAAAATAAAAAGGGCAGGGGATGTTTCTTAATGCTCCCATGGTTCAATTCCCAGGAGTAAAGAAGAAACTTCAAAATGATGCTATAAATATGTGTATCACTTACAGTAATTACCTTGTTGGTCTACTTTCCTTATAGGGTGTTTTTGTTAGCCTGCCTTTCTTGTTCAGGAAAGTATAAAGAACACAGAGATATTGAAAAGATAAATAATAGACACCAGGAAGAAATTACCAAAAAGAGGAGCCCTTAGGTAAAATATCTGGAAAAAATCTGCAGGAAATCCAAACTGAGGTCTTTGAGGTAAGAAAGTAGAGTATTGTATATTGTTATGCCTCTCTACAGAACCTATATATCTTTAGGACCTAGAATATAGTAAGTACTCAAAAATATTTTGAGTAATGAGACATGCTCTTTCATAAAGCTGATGCTTTACCACCCAGAATGATGTAGGTTAGAACAACACTGTAAATGAGATTTCTTTGTCAACTTACAAGAGGGGGCACTTCTGGTCTAGTAATTATGCCTTGAAGATTTTAGAAGAAATACTATCGCATTTCCTTAGACACAGACATTGTCTCGATGTTTTCCTTTAAATATCCTAGATGGCAGTAAACTGTTAAGAAAATGAGATGCTTGATGATCTGCTTTCTGATGAGATAACTTCTAGGCTGAAATTCACATTTACAGAATTCTAGTAAAACAGAGAAAATTGACAGGTGGTACCAGGATGAACTTTTGAATGCCTGTACCAAGAAAGAAAACAAAAAAATTATCACAATAATATCTGAAATTTATTTGGGTATGTACGTGTCAAGATTATGCTACTTTTGTAGAATTTGCTTTAAAAAGATGCATAGTTTTAATTTGATTTTATGGAACTCTCATTTATTGTGGGTAATTTTACCTAACTTAAAGGGAGAATGCACATGTATGCATGTACACACATATACACACACCCACACACACAGTAAGAGGAGAGAGAGACAGAGAATTAGATCACAGAAAACAATGAAAAGTTTGCTTATGAATAAATGGTATTAATTTCATACAATTGGATAAGAAGATGAGAATTTTATCTAATACTACTTGGATTTTCAATACCTTCTTATCCTTTGCCATGTGCTCCATGCCAGTAAGTATTTATGTCTCTAAACTTCTTAATCCTGAAGGGATACTATGTTTTTTAGTGCATCCTTTCTAGTATAGGCACCCAAAGATTGATCGTGGTGCCACCTATCAATTTTATCTTCACTTTACCAGACTTCTGCAAATGAGAATTCAAGCCTAGAGGTTATCACATCAGAGAGCAGATCACTAAGCGTCCCATTTTTTTTATAGTTCATCCCCATCTAGGCTATTTAAAAGAAAATGTCTCTGTCTAAGGAGGTTAGATAACATTTTTTATTGGTGGCAGCAAACTTCAAAGCACAATTACTAAGCCAGAAATACCACTTGTTATAAGTTGAGAAAGAAACTGAGTTGCTGAACCATCTTACCTTACTCTGAGTGGTAAAGCACCAACTTTAAGAGAGAACACATCTTATTCTTTGGGTAAATATTTTTGAGAACCTAGTATGTTCTAGATTCTAGAGATATATGCAAAGGGTCCCTGCTTTCATAGATCATATATTTTAATGATGGAGAAACAATAGGAGAGATGATTTAAAAAATCAGCTTATTGCACAGATTTTAAGAAACATTTATTGTCCCACTTTTGCAATGTTGAAGTTAGATACTGCTCATACTTAAAGATGTTTTCCTCATCAATAGTCAGGCAGCAATAGAGCTATAGCTGTCATTTCTGGCTTATGAGCCAACTTGTTCAAGGAGGGGCCTATCAGTAACATTTCAGTTATTTGCAATGTTAACATTGCACAGGTTTTGTTTAGTTGTCATTTAAAATGTCTTTGAAAAAACCGTGTTATAATTTTCCAGTCAAACAAAAATTACTTTTGCTGCGAAAGAGAAAAACAGACAGAAAACCTGTTTAACATTAAAGAAGCTAATATTCACTTTTGGAATAAAATGATGACAATTTCATATTTTACTGCAAACAATAAACAAAATATCTCTTTTATTTTTTGATTATATATACAAGAGTGACATAAGATAAAAATCATCGTCTACATAAGTTTATAGGAACTCTTCTAGTTACATATACATACATCAAAATTCAAAGTGGGAAGAAAATTGTGTCATAGTTTAACTAACGATATGTAATTTTGTTAGGATTACCTATAATAAGAGTACATCTTATAATGTATAGCCTTTAAGATTCAATGAAATATATATTTCATAAACCCCAAAAATTAGGTGATTGAAGGTCTAGGGAAAGAATAAAATATGAAGTGATAAAAAATGACAAGCTGAGGAAGGGGAGGTACTTTGAATAGTTGATCTAAGCAGGTCTGCCCAGAACGTTTGAGTCAAAGCTGAAATAACAAAGATGAGCTATGTTTTAAGACGAGTGCTGAAGAAGTAGAGGAACAGCAAGGTAAAAGGCTCTGTGGGTATATACACATGGCATATTCCAGCAGCCAAAAAGCCTGGACAGATTGAGTATACGGAAGTTTGGTGTAAGGTTGTTATATGTATGTTTCAACAGCCAGAATCATTAATTTAGGTAACTGTGATATTGCCCTTCTCCTAGCTAAGATGATCTCTCAACCCATTTGAAGGAGAGAGCATGGTAATCTCATGACCACGTCAGTTTCACTGCTTCTCTTCATGACTCCTGACATTGCTGTGGCCAGTATGTATTACCCATTTACTTTTTGACAGATCCCTTCTTAGAAAGCCAAACATCTGCCCCTCTCTTTATACTGTTCCACTGTTTCTTCATGAGGTTGTTGTTTCTTTTATAGCCCTGTCTCACATGATGTATGAGACAAAAAGATGGAAACTTCAACTTCACTTAAGGTTTTGATACAAAAAAGGAGGACTAAAAATATACTTAGAATGTAGAGGAGTCAGCCAGGCACTTGGGAGACTGAGGCAGGAGGATCGTTTGCAAGTTTGAGACCACCCTGGGCTACAAAGTGAGTTCAAGACCCAAACTTCACAGTGATACCCTGTCTCAAAAAGACAAAAAAAAAAAAAAAGAATGTAGGGGAGTCATTTTGCCCATCTTGTCTAACTTGTGTGCCGCTATCCACCTCAATTCCTGTTGCACAGCACATCCCCATTTTCTTTCTCTCTCATTCTCTATGTTCTTTGCTCTGTTGTCCCAACCAGAGTTCCCTCTAATCTCCTGGGACAGTGATGTCAAGCCATGGCACATATGCTATGGCGGGCTGTTTGTTATCATTGAAAACTCCAAAAGATTTGCCTCCATCATTGTCCTAGGATAAATGGTTGTTTTCACTATTTTTTCCTTTTATTATCTCTTTTCAACTGTTGCCTTCATGTCTCACCTTTTGTCTGCAAGAAACTAACTGGTCAGTGTGTAAAGGCTTCTTTTTTTTTTTTTTTTTTGTGGCACTGGGGATTGAACTCATGACCTTGCGCTTGCCGGGCAGGTGCTTAGACGGCTGAGCTAGATCGCCAGCCCTGTTTTTGAGACAGGGTCTCACTATGCCATTCAGGCTGGCCTTGAGCTCACTTTGTAGCCCAGGCTGGTCTCGAACTCACAACGATCCACCTGTCTCAGCCTCCCGAGTGCTGGGATTACAGGCGTGAGCCACCACGCCTGGCTAGTGCCAATATTTTTAAATTACAATTTTAATTATACCTATTTACTGGATACAAGGTGATAATTAGATACATGTATACAGCGTATCCTGATCAAATTAGGGTAATTAGCATTTCCATATCATTATCATTATTTTATGTTTGGAGACCTCAAGCACCTTTCTTCAAGTTATTCATGAAATATACAATAGTTTATTATGAATTATGTTTATTCCATTGTGTCATAGAGTGCTAGAACTTATTCCTTTACATAACTATTTTGGTACACATTATCCAACTTCTATCATGCCTACTTTACCCTTCCCAGTCACTAGAAGTCACTACTCCATATTCATATAAGCTCTTTTAGTTTCCACGTTAGAGAACATCCAGTATTTTTCTTTCTTTGACTGACTTAATGTTTTGTTTTGTTTTCCAGTTTCATCCACTTTTCTGTAGATGGTAGGATTTACTTCATTTTATGACTGAATAATATTCTACTATGATCATGTTTGTACTCTTTTAAGGTAATGATTTTGGTTCCATATTGCTTAAAAGAAGCATCTGATGTAGGTATACAATATTTGTAGGTACACAACCTTTCCTCATGGCAAAATTATATTCTATTTTCCATTTATCCTCTGTATTTGAAGTAGAAAGTGAAAGAACACGTTGCTGAAGACATAACTGGGAAGGCATGCATTTATTTACATGTGTCTGCTCATGATACAAGATGATCACAGGAAGAAACCTTGCGGGTTAAGGGAAAATTTGACAAGAAGTGCTGTAAAATCTTTATGTTGCATGATGTGTCAGATACTCCTCATCACCAGTGCCTAAATAGCTGCCACACACTGCTACATAAGAAACAAATTTGAAGTTGCAGAATGGAGAAAGGATAAAAACAAAAATAACATAAAATGGGAAAATGACAGTAACAGAGTGAGAACTTACTTGCTAGGAAAATATCCAGCTTCAATCTGAAGTAGCACTCTCTGTGTTCTCCTGGACTTATTGAAGTTTTCATTCATTCCTTAAACCTAAGCAGTTTTCTAGTGTATTCCAAAAATCTCAAGATACATTTACAGAATATTTGCAGTGTTTATATGTTTCTAAGTCACCCTTAGGATAATTTAATTTCTGAATGTAATATCATAATTAAAATTATGAACAGCAGTACTAGCAGCAAAGGTAAAAATAATAAGCACTGCTATTCATTGGACATTTTATGTGTATGATACCAAGAACTTTTATAGTCATTGTCTGTGTTCAGTGTCTCACTTATTCATCAGTGTTTTTACCCTCATTTTAGAGTTCAACAAACTGACACCTAGTGAATTAAAACAAGTTTCCCACATGAGAAGCAGGAGTTCTAAATAAGTTTTCTTGTTCCAGAACAAATTCTATAGGTCCTCTTCTCAAGCAATATTTTTTCATGGTAAATAGCTCTTATTCATTGTTCATGGTAGGTCTGAAAAAGAAAGGAGGACACCTGTAACCATGCACAGAATCTTCCACTTGTGCAGGCCCATGTCCTCACCGGGAAGCTGGGATCTGGAAACAGAATTGGAAAAAAAGTGTTTGGGGATATTATCTTGATAAATGACTGGTCAGCAGGGGTGGAAAATGGGGGACACAATAGTGAGCAGTTGTACTTACCTGGACTACATGATCAACTGTCAGTTGTTTTTAACCTTTTAAAGATTATAAAATCCAGCCACACAAAGGAACAGATTTATATGATGTACCCGATGTCCAAAAGGAACAAATATTATCTTAAATATAAAACACCCTGAGTATGCTTAGAGGGAACTGTCTGTAAAGCTTTCAAAATTTTATGTGGCCATAAAGTAGTTTGAACAACAATGTGAATGTTGTCTGGCTGTACAATAACTCTAGAAGACAAGGAAAGGATAGGATAGAGGAGGAAAGCCAAGAAGTCGTTTCATCAGTGGTGTTCAACAAGGTCTGAAGGTCATAGCCCTGTCATCAGATCATACTGTTCTCCATCTTTACTATCTTCACTCTCTGTTGCCATAAGTGCATCCTTTAAACTTTTTCTGATTGTTGTTTTTCCAGGGTAAAAATGGTAAGGGTAGAGTTACAGTATGATTTCCCCAGAGCTGTGCAGATTTCCGGAAAAGGTGAGAATTGCTTGACAATTAATGACCAAACAAATAAACAATACTTAAGAGCAGTCGGGATCAGGAGAGCCCATGAAGAAGCCTAGGATTTTGACTTGCTCCCCTCCCAACAAGTCTATCAGGACAGGTCTTTAGAGGAAGGGGTCAGCCATGGTGGTGGAGAGAGAAGAAGTTCATACCTATAGGTCAACTCTTAGCAGAGGCTTATGAAACACTCTGGTGGAGGGGTCTCAGGTCACCTTGGAAAGGGATTTGACTTTCGTCTCACAGAGGAGTGCAGGGTAGGTGCGATAGGCAAGTGGCTGTTTCTCTGTTGGATACAGTAAGTCCCTGACTTATGAACATCCAAGTTGTGAACTTTCAAAGATATGAACAGACCTCATGTTATGAACATTTATAGATGTGAACAAATTGTGGAAGTAACTCATGTGTTTACCTTACCATTTTAAGGTAACTGTAAAAGTAAAAATAGTTTATTCACAGTATTTTTGTGTGTATTTTTTAGGTGTTATATTGGATATGTATTTGTGTCAAAGCTGTATAAGACTCACTTTGTCAGACTTACCAAGGAATCTGACTTACAAATGTTCTCCCCGAATGGCACTCATTAGTAAGTGAGGACTTACTGTACCCAGTTGTGCTGTTGTGTCCTGGCTTCACTGGAGGAACTTTGACTACTCACCATTCAGTAGCCTCAGCCAGAGGCTTGCAGTTTTCACATTGGCTTCCACCAGTTCCTCACTTCCAGCGGTAAGCCTCAGTAAAAGAATCCAACTCCTTGTCTGGTAAACATTCTCATCATCCTAGAAAGGTCAGTAGGGGGTTATCCAGAAGTTGCTGAAAAGCCTGTCTCCTGTGACTTCAGTGTGGTAGCCATGCTAGTTGTTTTACTGGCCAACAGGGGCCCATGGTCTCTTGGAATGCAAAAAAGAATAAAAGATGTGAGGTTCAGTCATTCCACAGCATTTACTCTCTGTAGAATAAGGAATCTTGGATAAGTCCAGAAAAGATGTTACCAATTTTCTCCTCCCTATGGGTACTTGTCCTAATGGCAATGAAGAATGAGACACAGCAGTGTGCCCCATGGATGCAGCAGTAGGGAGTGTACTGGGTGTAGTTTATAAAACAGAACAAAGAACACTCCTGCTAGCCAGAAGGGGCTCCAACAGAAGATGCTGCAGAGATGCCTAAGTCTAGAGGTTTGTGTACCAGTCTTTGGTGGGCAGTTTTAGCAGATGCCCAAAATGGGGCAGTTTGCTATTGGTGACTGTCGTTTGAAACTGGCAAGCAATTTTGGAGCACATCAAAGCAAAAGGAGGTGGTTGCAATGGTCACTGGGTCTGTGACATCAAGCAGCAAATTTCATTAAGTCCTTGTGTTTTGTGATCAAGATTTCAATTTCCTGGGGCTTGGGTGAAGGTTATTGTAGTCCACTCAGGTTCCTGCCCTAATTGCCTATTGTCCCTGTATCTCCTAGTCTCAGAAAGATGCAATGTATGGAGTACAAATTCTAATACTAATAAAAAAATTAAATGAGTAAGTTTTAGTACTGGTAGTTATAAGACAGTCCACTGATTTCTATGCTGAACTTTTTAGAACTTTCCTGGGCCCTGTCCTTAGCATTGTTTGGTTGTTCATATTGTTTTACATTTTGGGCTATGTCATTAAACACTAGCTCCTATATTGTAAAGACTGAGTAATAATTATTTTCATTGCTTTCAAAGACCACAGTCAAAATCTTGGCAGGTGTATAAGTGTATCAGGACTAGAAAGTAATGTTAAAAGCTGTTCTGTACAGTTATCTCTGCACAGAAAATTTAGAATTTACTGTGTGATCTGAAATATCTGTTAGGATCAGATTAAAACTCAGACTTTGATACAGTACAACTCTGAATCCTTTGAAAAGTAAATCCAATTTTGTTACTTTGCTCCCATTTGTCTAGAAGAGCAGATCTCTGACTTGCTACACATTAGAATCATCTGGAGCCAGGAGTGGTACATGCTTGTAATCTCAGCACTCAGAGGAGTCTGAGGCAGGAAGGTTACTGAGTTCAAGGCCAACCTGGGCTACAAAGTGATTTCAAGTCAAGCCTGAACTGCATAGTGAGACTGTGTCTCAAAAAAAAAAATCATTTGGAAACTTAAAAACAACATCTAAGTCAAAGTCACATGCCACTATATTTACATTAGAAGGCCTGAAGATGGGATCAGTGTTTCAATATTTCTGAAGACACTCAGGCAAATTCAGTGTGTAGCAAAACTTGAGACCCACTTACCTGAAAGCCAGTGGGGGCAGCATAAACTAGCTTGCTATGTCTTCTGCAGTCTCAAATCTTGCCATTTTCTATCCCACACTTTCAACTCCTATATAATCAGATCTATCCTTTAGCTTTTTTCTTTTGAAGAATTTCTTTGCAGAATAAAAAAGCAGAGCTTTAGTGGTAAGGGTGGGGTTCATGCTGTAGAGGTCCTTTAGTTCCTGAAATTCTGTGCATGCCCTCCCCTCCCCAAAAGTTCCATATAATAATAGGGTTTAAACACCACTGCTGTAGCACCAAGGCTTCCTGCACTGTTGTGTGTGCTCAAATAATTTGTCAATCCAAGGGTACATGTTTGCAAATTCTTTTTTTGTTTTCTAGAGTGTTTTCACAGCTATTCCTGTAATAATTCCTTTGACTTGTACTGTATAGTATGTCCTGCTACATAGAAGAAAGAGATAAAATATGTATATGAACATATCACTCAGCCTGTATTAGCAAAAAATTGTACAGATGATTAGCATGAACCTTCCAGCTGTGTAGATCTGTTACTTTATCATGACATATTCCACGTATGTGTTCATCTCTTGCTAGACCTCGGTCTCTAAGACTTGTCTGGCAGTGCAATAACTCTGGAAGACAAGAAAAGGGCAGGAAGGAGGAGGAAAGTCAAGAAGTCATTTCGTCAGTGGTGTTAGAGTCAAAAGATCACAGGCATGCCATCAGTTTATGCTCTTCTTCTCTATTTTTCCCATCTCCACTCTCTATTACCATGCACATATTTCTGGAACAGGTGACAATACCTTGACAATGAATAACTAACTAAATAAACAATACACGAGAACAAAGGGGACAAGGAAAGCCCATGAGGTAGCCTAGAATCTCAATGTATTCCTCTCCCAACAAGTCTAGCCTTAAGAATAGAAGTTGTACTTTAGTTCTCTCTGTTTTTTAATATCTCGTATAATCTCTGGCACATAAGTGTTCGGCAAAACTTTTCTTAATAAAAGTCAGTTGAATAACAACCGAAGCACCCTCTGCACCTATAACATTTGAGTTTAAAGAAAGTCAATGAATAATCATTAACATCCACCCCGTGAATTTTGAAAACACTGAGTAACAAGGGAAAGGACAAGGCAGATACTAGTAAAACTGGTACTAAGGATGTCTTTCAGGGGTGAAGCTTCTTCTGCTTATGGAACCCTGGTCTTGGGCCCTTGTACTGGTGGGCTTGGAGCTGCCTTTGCAGTGTCCTGCTCCAGTAAACTCGAAAGGAGCAGGGAGGAGTCTGGCTGAGTTCCTGCCTCCTGACTATAGGTTGTTTGCTCCTGAAAGGACAGGCAGTAAAGATGATGTATCCTTAGTTTTTCACTCCAAACATACTAAGTATGGACCACATTACTTTTTTCAGAGAATGAATTAAGGAAGCATTGAGATATTAGTGATATGAGGCCATGGAGCTCTCTCCACATGGAAGGAAACATGGGGAGTGGCTAGAAAGTATTCTTCCACCTCTTCCCACCACCATTGTGACCACACTGTGATATGCAGCATTAGGTTACACATTTTGTAATGCTGCCATCTTTGTTCTAGGGTCCTGAAATTAGCACCTTGTGTAATCAGTATCAAAGCTACTCATGCCATGAATTTGCTAATATTATAGGAAGTTTGGTATAATTGCAGATAAAAACATGAGATTGTTTTGTGCTCCTATAAAGATACACTGGTAAATACATAGTAAAGTAATAACATGTAATTTGATTCCTAAAATGTTCCTAACAGTGGGATGTTCCTGAGAGTCTGTAAACAAGAAACTATGGGGTAACATCGTGTGGTTTTATTTGAACCTAGGTCTAAATACATACAATCTATAATTACTGTTATAAAATAAAAGTGTCCCTGTTCATTTTCATAGAAAAAATTTAAAAGTTTGAAACTGGGACCTCTCATAAGCATTTTACTTAAGATAGAAAATCTCTCAGTATAATGCTTAGTAATGACATAAACAAACAGAGTGAAGTGAGTATTTTCTTGTTATGCAAACAAAGCCCTGATATTTACATGTCTTTTGCTCCAACAATCCATATGAACTATCAGATAAAGATACTAAAATGTAGAGAGGTTCAGTAAGTTGTTCAAGGTCAAATGGCTGATAAGCAGGAAACTCAGCCTCTAACACACATGCTTCTTCTTGTTTTTATTTTAAAGAGAATAGAACAAAACAAAACAAAACAGAATAGAGTCAAACACAACATAGCATTTCAGAACAGAACACTGCAAGCAATACAGGTCTTCAAAACATAACAACAGGAGATTAACAATGGTTACCCTACTGTCTCTTGCCTTCTTTGAAATGGTTGTTCATACATTCACAGACAATAAACTCAAGCAAAACAAAATAATATAAAACCAGATAAAACAAAAGAATGAAAGCATTACAGGCCATCAAATCAGACAACAAGAAACCAACAATGGCTACCTTAATGTCCCCTGTTTTCTTCAAAAGAGCTGTTCCTATCTTCTCACATATTGCAATCAAATAGTAGAAAACAGATTTAAACCAATCAAATCAAAGAATAAAAGCACCATTGGACTTCAGAAGCTTTCCCCCACATTTATTAGGAATTTTGTATCTTATTGAGTCTTTCAGTTTCTTAAACTAGGGAGACAATGCACTGTTTACACATGTGAGTTTGGTTTATTTCACTTATGAGCATGGTCTCAAGTCACATCCATTTACCTAGAAAAGCCTCAAGGTGACCCTTCTTTATAGCTGAATAGTACTCCATTGTATAAAAGTACCACATCTTTTTTATCCATTCCTCAATTGATGGGCATTTGAGTTGTTTCCAAGATTTGGCTATTACAAATCACATGTGCTTCTTAACCTCCAAGGTGTACTGTGAAGCATACACTTGTCCCACCCATCCATCAGTGATGCACCTCACCTACCTACTGTCCTTATACCTGTCTGTCTCACTGCTATGGAATAAAAGAAACTAGTAAGGTTTTGGTATTCCTGAAACACAGCAGGTCAGCTAAAGGGTGAAACTAGAATTCTTTGGTTAATATAAAATAAGCTTAGTTATAAAGACCAGCATTAGCAAAGTACTTCTTTTTTGTAGCAATTGTAAGAAGGCAAGTCTAAAAATTAGCATTTCTGACTCATTTAAAAGATGCGAGCTAAATTAGCAGTTTTACTGTTTTGTCTTCGAAGATGTACAAAGTTTCTTTACTGACTTGTCTTGGCTCCAAGATGCTTTACCATGAATGCTTTAACAGCTTTTGTGAATAGGAAAGTCAGCCTATGGAGTGCAGCTTCTCTAGAGGGTGAAACTTGATTTTGGAGAGCCTTTAGGGTACAGTATAGTTTGAACTAGAGCCAGTACTGAAAAAGTTCATTAAGTAATTGAAACAATTGAATTGCCTATCTTAATTCTAGCTTCATTGCAAAACTAATAAAAATATCTGCACTTTTTCTAGCTATTTTGATAAAACAGATTTTCTGTATTTTAAGTAAGTGAAAAGCATGAACACAGCTGATTAATGTACATACCATATTTTCGTCTAGTGAAGATTAGAATTCTAAGTATCCCTTAGGTTTCTGCACATAGGAATCTCTTCCATGGTCACTGTAATAGAAATTGAAACACAGAACTCACCACCTACAGTGCACCCCATTCATAATTGGTGCCTCAGTGGTAAGAAAGTCCTTTGATGCCTTAATCTACCTCTCATGCTCTGACATTTGTTTCAACAGTTGCATAGGTGAAATGAACCTTTCTTCCCTCCAGTGTGGAAACTCTTTAAATACACAGTCATTTGTTTTACTTTTTGCCCTTTATCATTGTTGTATTTGTGTTAGAGGAGACTGGCACAGAAGTTCTCCGTTGCTTTGAGACGTGAGGGGAGGAGGAGGAAGGTAAAGACCTTTGTTGGCTCAGTCTGCAAATAAAATAACTAGGAAACCACAGTTTCTGGGGTCTGGCACAGTCCACTTGGAGGCATTATTAAATATGATTAAAAAAAAGGCTTGATAAGTTTAAGGTCACTCTTCTCCAGGATTCAGTTTAGACACTCAGCACATTTTCTTCAGGGATGTTCTTGTACTCATTTCCCACAGTTACCATCTGTAGTTCATTGATTCCCAAATGTTCCTCCTCAGCCAGACTTTTATCTCTAACTGATACTGGACAGTTCTACTGCCGTCATTCACCAGTATTGTGTAAATTTCACCATTTTTAAAAATAAATTAAACATGACAAACTTCAATTTTTCTGCCTACCAAATATACTCTTCCTTTTGGGCCCTTACCTCAGTGACTAGCTACAGAAGGACTGTGGTAGTTGGACCTTCACCCATTGGAACCAAATTTTTAGAAAACTTCTCTCAGTTATTGGGAGTCAGCATCCAGTGACTACGGTAGTACTAAAACAGAGAAAAGGCAAAGGTCTATTACAGATATACAACATCCTTTGAGGAATTTAGTGCAAAGGAATACAGGTACTATGTACAAAACAAAGAACATGTAAAAATCTTTCCAAGATTGGATTAAAATGTAAACTTTGCTAACATGTTATTTATTTTTCCTTTGCATTCATGAAATCAGAATAAAGACCTAAGAATGCCACTTTAAACATATTTAATTAGTTGAATGCATGGCTTCAGGATAATATTGACTCATAGTTTGCTATACTTAAAAATTAATAGAATGTTTATTAATAATAGATGCTTGTCTTCTTCTTTGCCATTCACTCGGCAACCATAGTTTTTGTCTCCATAGACTTATAAAGCAGTGATTTCAGACAATTAACTAGATGTTTCAAGAAACTCATTATTCGAATTGCCTAGACGATTGCCCTGGTACACTGTTTGCTTTTCATGTGTAGACAAAGAAGAAAGCAAAAGTTTGTCTTTCTAAAAGGCCATCTTACAGAAAAAAAGAAAAACAAAGACATCGTGCAATAGCAGCTTCCCAATGGAATGTTATGTTGCTAGTTCTTTAGATATTTTCTATTTTTTTAAAAACAAAAGCAAAGTATTGCCCAAATAAGGTACTATATTTAATAAATATTCATTATCGTGGAATTTCCCAGGAAATATGATTTCAAAAAAGAGAAATAACAAAACCACCCACATTCCCTAATGGTTTAAATGGGTTTAGCATTAGTAGAGAAAAATGAAACACAAGCATAGCTAGATATCATGAGTGGGAGATCCAGAGTCCTGCATTAGTGATGCTTGTCCTCACATTTCCAGGTTATAATGGTTCCTTCTTGTCTTAACTTTCCCCCACTTATTCTTCTGTTTCACATTCCTCTTACACATCTAAAATTAACAGGGTCAAAGCAAGCTGCACACGTTCTAAGACTGGGAGTCTGAAAACTGTAATTTTACAAGAACTGTGATTAGATGAAGGAAAGAATAAATTTATATATTAGAAGTTCCAACTTATGTATTACATAGAATCAGAATAAAGGTTTTTGCTTAACTCCAGATTTGTTGTTACGTTATCAGGCATTTCATACTTTATGAGCATCAATTTTTCAACTGTAAATGATGATAGTGTTTACCCAAAATGACTTATTGGAGATTAAAATAAATAATATATGTGAGGGGTTAGTGCTTGATACATAATCAAATCTCAAATTAGAAATCATTGTGTATCTCACTTTGCTTGTCTCTAAAATAAAGACACTGTATCAGTGCTGATCCAGTGTGGTTTGAGAACTAGAAATGGATCATGAACTAACTTGTTCAGGATGAGATAAATTTAGAAATGAAGACTACAGATTCAAAAATTTTATATGGCTTTTCAGAATAATCTTATGTCTGCTGATTCTAATAATAAAAAGTAGATCTGTATTCCTGTGGCTTTAACATTCTTAAATTTTTCATTGTGTAGTAATTAATCTTTCTGTGTTTTACAAAATTATTGGTCTGTGGCAGATTGCAAAGAAAAAAAGTAAAGCTGGTTCTTTTCCACAGGTGGCTTAGTATCACTGGACCATATAACCCTAAGACATTCTTTCTAGCTTTAAATTTCTTTAATTCTGGGTAAACTTATATACTTTTTTATTTCAGTGCTCTGCAAAATATACTTACAAGATATATAGATGTATCTAAGTAAAAATGGCTTTATTAAATTAAAATTCCAAATATATACCCCTTAATATTCATTTATATTTCTCACTTGGATTAAAAAGAATATAAAACTTTGTCTGACTTATTGACAGTCAAGTTTCAATTTACTCTTAAATGCTAACCTATTTGAATTCAAAGGTCTGTTGGTAATGAAGAGCAGTAGGATATCACAAAATGATGGTGAACTGTGCTGTCACTTGCTATCACATTATGTCTTTCGTTACACTAAAAAGGAAATCATTCATTTTTCAAAAAATACCATTATCTAACATTTTTATCCATCATTTAAATGTCCTGGGATAGGTGGTCAAGTTGGTCAAGGTTAGTTTATTATTAACGTATGGTTGGCTTGCTGTGTACAAAGCACTATTCTGCATTTGAGCAAGGGAGAACAAAGACCAAGTATTAGTTCTTTGTTGCAGAGAACTTCTGATCATTTTGGGAGTGCAGCATGTACACATGGAAAGAAGACTCACAAAGAAAGGACGGGAGGAAAATCCAAGAGTCCAGAAGAAATAAGTACCCTTTCAAGAGAAATAGCCCTCCCCATATAAATGGCTCTTTAATGAGAGGAAGAATTAATAAAGAAAGAAAATGGGAAGGAGAAAGTATGCCATATGGGGAGACATTGAATATAAATAAAATTATATTGGCAGATAGTTTCATGGCTTCCAAGGTTTGGGGAAAATATCAAAAACAATACAGGTTGAACATTTCTGTTCTGATAATTCAAAAAGTATTTTGGGTGTCAACATGATACAGTAAGTGGGAATTTCCACACCTGAACTTTGTGGAATGAACCACAGTCAAAACTAAATGGGCACACTAAAAATATTGTATAAAATTATGTACCTACAGGTTAGTTGTGTATAGTATATATGAAGTATGAATGGATTTTTGATTTAAAGTTAGTTTTCATCTCCAAAATTATCTCATTATGTATATGTAAACTTTTTAAAGGCCTCAAGTCTAAAATATTTTGGTTCTCAAATGTTTCAAATAAAGGATACTTAAACTGTATTTCAAGTCTAGTAAAATGTTAATGGTTAAATGCTTTGAGTGCAAGGTCAAAAGTTTGAACTACCCTAGCATGCAACAAATACCTAAGTAGGTAAATAAATAAATAAATATTTAAACTTAATTCTGACCTATTAGTAATAAGTATCCACTAAAGAACTAAGAGTGACATATAACAGGTGTATTTGGGGTTGATCAGCTTAGGAAAATAATAAAAATAAATTAGATCATAAGGATGATTGAGAATTAGATGGTAATACAACAATTTATGCATCAAGTAATGAAAGAGAGGACATCGTTACTGATCCCCTGGATATTAGAAGGCAAAGAAATACTATGAATAATTTTAAGCCCCAAAATTTGATGCTCTAGATGAAATGGACCAATTCCTTTGTTAAAAATTTAAACCCATAATTTAAAAAGTGAAAGGAAATGAAACTGCTCAAAAGAAAAGAACTGAGTTAGGGGAAAGGAGAAAAGAAAGAAGGGAAAAGATTATATGTGTGTATATATATATTATATATTTATATATACAAGATAGATAACTGTATTGCTAATCTCTGTTCATCAAAAAGAACAGTTTGTGCTTTCATTGTTCGATTGATCATTTTTTTCATGCCTATATGTTGTAATCTGAACAACTACTTTGAAGATAACAATACACAACATATTAGCCAGTGTTAATGTCCTATTATTTTGTTTGAAGGTCTGTACCATTTTTATTGTTTTTTTGTTTTTGTTTTTGTTTTTGTTTTTTGCAGCACTTGGAATTGAACTCACGACCTTGCACTTGCCAAGCAGGCACTTAGGCCACTGAGCTAGATCCCTTGCCCTTGTTTTTTTTTTTAAAAATTTCAAACAACACAAATTCAAGATAGTTTCAAAAGTGAATTTTACCAAAATGTTAATGGGAGAAATTATACTAATTCCCTTCAGTTTCTTTAAATAGAATCAGAGGAAATATTTGCTAATTATGAGGCCAGAACTACATTAATGCCAAAACCAAAGGAATTTTAATAAAAGAAAACAACAGACCAATGGAAAATCCTCAACAAAACTAACAAATTGAATTCAACAATATATGTAAAGCATTGTAAACAATGATCAACTCAGATTTCCCTCAGATAATCCAAGGCTTATCTTCATTTCATCATTTCAGTATGTTTAAGAATAAAAATCACATGTTGATATCAATAGGTACAGAAAAATCATTTGACAAAATCTAACACCTTTTGTTGAAAAAGCAAAAAAAGAAGAGAAGAAATTTCTCAGTGAACTGCAATAGACAGGGAATTCCATTAGCTTCCTAAAGATTATCAGTAAAAGACCTACAGTCAGCATAATGCTTAATGGGCAGAAACCACAATTTTTACCACTAAGATCAGAAACAAGATAAGGTGTCATTTCTCACTATTCTTTTTCAGCATTGTACTGGAAATCCTAGGAAATGCAATAAACTATGCAAAAGAAATAAAATATATATGGATTGAGAAGAGTCTTACTTCAGGCTTTTGTAATAAGGTACTGGGTGATTTGCACAGGAGAAATTTATTTCTCACAGCTGCAGTCTTGGATGTACAAGTTAGAGGTACCAGAGGAATTCGTGTCTAGTGGTGAGCCTCCTTTTTTCAATATGAAGATTTTCTTTTTATAATAAGTTCATCAATCTTTCCCATGGAGGCTCCACCTTCATAATCTAAATAATTCTCAAAGACCCATCACATCAGTGTTGGGATACTCATGTGAATTGGGGTGAAGTAGAGGTAGAACAAAAACATTCAGTCCAGCCGGGCGTGGTGGCTCACGCCTTTAATCCCAGCACTCGGGAGGCTGAGACAGGCGGATCATTGTGAGTTCGAGACCAGCCTGGGCTACAAAGTGAGCTCAAGGCCAGCCTGAAGGGCATAGTGAGACCCTGTCTCAAAAACAGGGCTGGGGATCTAGCTCAGTGGTCTAAGCGCCTGCCCAGCAAACGCAAGGTCATGAGTTCAATCCCCGGTGCTGCAAAAAAAAAAAAAAAACCATTCAGTCCATAGCAGAAAGGGAGAAAACTCTGAAAGAACTGACATAAAAACTCTTGGAACTAATATGCCATTATAAAAAGGTTGTGGGACACAAGGTGAGTAAGCAAAATTAAAGCACATTTTTATATATGAGCAATGAATATGTAAAATTTAAAGTTAAAAGCACATTGTCATTTATATTAGCACTCTTTCAAAATGAAATGCTTATAAGTCTAACAAAAGATATACAAATTCATATGAGGAAAACTATGAAACTTTAATGAAATAATAAAAGAAGTTAGCTAATAGATATGCTATATTTGTGGCTAGGAAGATTCAGTAGTGTTAAGAAGTCTGTTCTATAGATTCAGTGTAATCCCAGTAAACTCAGCAAATTATTTTATAAATATCAAAAACTTTATTCTAAAGTTTATGTGGAAAGGCAAAAGATCAATAATAGCCAATTCAATATTCAAAAGAGAAAAAAGATACTACCCAATTTAAGACTTATACATTGTCTTAGTCACTTTTCTCTGGTTGTTGGGACAAAATACCTAATGTCGAAAGTTAAGGGAGGAAAGGTTTATTGAGCTTACAGTTTGTGGAGGTTTCAGTCCATAATCAGCTGGCTCCAAGGCAGGGTGGCATGGCACAGGGGCAACAGTTCATGGCTGCGGAAGACAGTAGAAGCAACAGGAGCAAAAGGAAGGAAAGAGGGAAGCAAGCCTCATTCCATCCGTTATATTTTATGCAGGCTACCAACCCTAAAGCAGGTTTGGCACTCATAACACCAATTCCACCCAGCACTGGACAATTAACCAATCAGAAACTCTAGATTCAGCCACCTTAGAAAAGCCTTTCCCACTTTACCACAAGAGGCTTTGGGGAGACATCCAGACACAAACCATAACATACATAACATACCTACAATATCAACATGTTATGATACTGATGAAAAACAGATAAATAGGTCAGTGGAATAGAATACAGAGCCCACAAATTGGTCCACATGAAGGTACAACACCAAGAATAACTTCTAATGTAAACTGGATTTAGTTGATAATGATGTGTCATTGTAGGTTCATCAGTTGTCGACAATTATACCACTGTTTGGGGCATGTTAAATTATTAATAATAGAGGAGGCTGTGCATGAGTAGGGGTAGGAAGTGTATGGGAAATATCTGTACCTACTGCTCAGTTTTCCTGTGAAACTAAAACTGCCTTTAAAAAACAGATATTAGAGAGCTCATCAAGGTTTCTTGTATGAAATCATCAAGGAGATAATGTAAATTAGAATGAGAGCAAGGAATTATTCAGATTTTGTCTAGTTTTAAGCTTGTATGATTTGAGGTTCTATTCTAAAGAAAAAATAGAAATTTAGTTATAAAGTGATATATTTTAGAATGGGCAAATTCAGAACATCAAATTATAATTTTAAAATGGTAAAGTATCACTAGTATGGAAAAATCCACAAAATAGTTTAATTTTAAATATATCAACTGACATGCCTTTGTAATGCTGCTTTACATTTTGATCACATACCCTTGGATCATTTCTTCATATGATTAAGATTGTGTTATTTCATATTCTATACAGAAAATACAACCAGCATGGGCTCTTTCCTACAGCTTTGTCAAAATTTGATTTTTTTTTTCTTTTAATCTGCTGTTTGGAAAAGCATCTCACTGCATCAAAACCATGTCAGGATTTTTGATTGTTTCAAACTTCCATTAAATTCCTTTTATGTATGAGCAGAGAGAGTTGAAATGGTGTTCCACAGTCCAGCATCTAGCTCCATACATTGAAAACTCTAATTCTGCAGTACCTCTGTTTTCCAGTAGCAGGAACAAGAAGAAGACGATCTTTTAAACTATCTGTAGAATCTCTGGATTTCAGTTTTGTGTCCTGACAGTAGGAGTGTAGTGACTCTGTACAATAGGTTGTAGAAACATTTCTGGAAGACTTTCTTAAATCAGGACAGTTATGAGCAACTTAACTAATCAAAGTGACTGTGAAGCATGTAAGTATAGTCTCTTTAACTCAAACTAGATGTATCCTCCCAGGCATGGTGGCACATCCCTTCAATCCCAGCACTTAGGAGGCTGAGGCAGGAGAATCACAATGAATTGGAGCCCAGCCTGGGTACATAGTTTAAGGCCAACCTGAGCTACGCAACAAGACCCTGTCTCAAAAGCTCAAAAGCCAAAAACAAAACCCCAAACCAAAACCAAAACCAAACCAGACCAGACCAAACCAAACAAAACAAAAAGCTAGATGTATTCCCAACTCAGTTCTGTTAGCAGAATCTTGCAATGCCCACACATATGCCACCACCATCTAACATGGGGAAGCATGGTAGAACATAAGTTAAGAATGGAAGGAATCAGCAGACTTGATTGGATTCAAAATACACTACTACTTTTTCAAATTTTATTAAAACATATGATACAATTAACTCATCACTAGGTCTTTCCTGGGACCTTGGGAGGAATTTGTGAAAGGGAGAGGCCTTGAAGTTTCATGAGTTTCTCAGTAAAAACACTAATAGGACATGATTTCATCCACTGGCAGGATTTTGTAATTCTTTTGGTTTTAAATTTTGCAACCCATGATTCTGAAATTCTAAATATAGAAATAATTGAAAAGCATAAGTCATATGCTGTGTTCAAAACATTTACTCCCATAGGCTTTTCTCCTCACCCTTGAAAGCCCCACCCAGCATTATAATAGGTTGAAGCCTTTTATGCCTGTTTCCAGAAACTTTACTAAGTGCCTCTGCTAGCTTTGCTAAGATAGACATGTACCTTTGTGCTTTTTGTTTGTTTATTTGTGTTGTTTTGTTTTTGATGTTTTCTTTCTCATTTTTTTGTAGCCATGGCTTTATTTAATTTAGGTAATTTTATACATTCCTGCCAATTTGCATTTAATTGAATTTAATCAGAACTTTTTCAAATGTGAAGGAGAAATAGAAAACAGTGTTACTTGAAATGAAAAAAATAAATTGCAGTAAGATTTCGAATGACAGCAGAAAAAAAAGAAGCAACCAAGACCCATTTAGCTTTTCTTCCATAAGCTTTGCTAATTCTGTGTGCTTTCAAATATTTTGTGCCTAATACTCTTTGCCATCTTCACACCCTTTTCTTAACCTGCTTATTTATTTATTTTTATTTTAAAGAGAATACAACCAAGGAAAATAAAACAGAATAAAACCAATCAAAACAAACCAGAGTAAGTGATACAGAACTTCAAAACATTACAAAATCAACAATAGTTACCATAATGCCTTTTGTTGTATTCAAAATAGCTGCAGATACCTTCATACATAGTAAAAATCAAACAAAACAGGATAGAATAGAAACAATAAAAACAAAACAATGGATGCAATAAAGGACTTCAAAACAAGACAATAGTAAATCCAAAATGGCTACCATAATATATCTTGTTATCTTTGAAATAGCTGCTCGTGCAATCAGATATAACTATCAAAGAAAACAAAAGAGAATAAAACCCAATCCACAAAACAACAATATAGGACTTCAAAATGGGACTATGGGGAATCAACAATGGCTACCACCCTCAGAAGGATGATCAGAACACTGGCCCTAGACCTACAAGGTCAGTGAAATACCAGAGCACCACAGGCATCCAATTGCATTTCACTCTGATAGCTATCATCACAGCCTGTGTTTCTCTGGATCAGCCAATTACTTACATGGTGGGGGGGAACTGGTACTTCTTGTTTGCCAGCCCGCAAGTCAGAAGTGGCTGGGATCTGGCTGTACCCCTGCTGGGGGTGGCCCATGCTGGGCACTGGTTTGCAGGAGGACCTTGCTTCTTGGTGGGGCCTTGTTCTCTTGTCCCGCAGTCCACAATGGCGCTGACTCATGGCGAAAGGCTTAGGTCTGGTTGTCCCCACTCAGGCAGCTGCCTGCGCATGGTGCTGGTTGTGGAGTCACTGCTTGTTCTCTCCCCCTGTAGTCCCCGATGGCTCTGACTCACGGGGAAAGAGTTGACTCTGGCTGTCCCCACTCCAGCAGCCACCCATGAATAACCTACTTATTTAAATGCTCCCATCTTCCTGAACTCATTCTCAAATTTCCTCACTGGAATCAGTCAATAAATTTCTCTTCTTCCCTCCCTTTCTTCTCTTACTATGCTCGAAAGTGTTCTTTTTCACATTTTGCCTTGTTTTATAAGTTATGCTCCTCTTGACTGGTTTGTAAGTTACATGATGGGAAGAATAGTGTCTTGAACTCTTGCCCTATCTTTAGTGCTTTATAAATAGGAGATATTCAGTTTTTGTTTATTGTATTGGTTCATTAATCATTGATTCAACAGTTACCAGTAGTTACTGAAGACCTACTGTTTGTGGGCACTGTTTTTAGGTTAAAAACATAGTAGTGAGCCAAACTATCATTATTATCTTTCCTAATTAAACTTCAGTTAATTGAATTATATTAGTATTTTGTTCCTAAATCACTATATAAATTAGTTTTATTGCCTCATCTTTGATAACTCATTTTAGTGTTACTGATGTTTGCTAACGAGTATTAGTAGATAAAGTGTTACAAGCCTTGCATTGACTAATTTGACAAAAGACTTTTGCAGATTCATATAGATTGGTTATCTGTAGGATTATGTATAATTTAGCTATTGTTGGACTTAATACTTCCTACAACAACCACATTTCACTCTCTAACCTCTTGCCTTGTGTTATTTTTCTATATTTGATATGTTTTTTTGTATTTTGCTATTGGGCTGCATATTTCTTGTCTGTTCCCTCAGTTCAGTGTAAACTGTATGTGGGAAGAGCTTTGATTTGGACCTGGCCCATTTCCAGTACCTACTACTAGAGTGTTCAGTAAAATAGAAATGCTCCATATTGGGTTTCTGAACATTTGAAAAATGAATTAAGACTATCTTCTTGCTTTGAGGAAAGTTATTTAACTTTTGTATAGACAACTTCCCCTATGAAGTTAATTATTTGAATTGCACATACTGAAAAAAATGATGTAAATGCCAGTCAAACATTCTGACAAAATACAGTAAGTCCCCAATTTACAGACATTTGAGTTATGAACTTTCACAGATACCAGTGGACCTTGCTTTACCAACATTCGTAAATGTGAACAAATTGTGGAAGTAGCTCTTCGTAACCCTAAACCTGTACCACCATTTTAAGGTGACTGTAAAAGTAAAAATAGTTAATTTATAGTAATTTGTATGTGTGTGTTTGTTTTTAATGCATTACATTATGTATTTCTGTCAAAGGTGTATAAGACTCACTCTGTCAGACTTAGGAACAAATCTGATTTGAAACGTTTTCACAGAGTGGAACTTGTTCAAAAGTTGGGGACTTAGTCCCCTCTTCCTGTATAAGTACTATGTTTAACTTTTAAAATCATATCATTGGTTTAATGTCACTAATGCTAGTTTATGTTTTCATCTTCAGGATTTATTCAGGTTTCCCCAGTTTGAGTTTCTCTTAATGGTTACTACCTGAATTATTTAGAATATTTAATAGGCTATAATTGCTCAGAAAAATAATCAATACACAGATCAGATATGATGAATTTGTTGCTGAGGTGGATTTGTTACTCTTTTAGTTTTTCCAGATTGGAAATTTTAAGAATTGGATAAAGGTAGCAAATGAACTTTGAATCAGTCAAAATTTAAGCTGTTTGTATGGTAATAGTCAGTGATATTGTTATATTAATAAATACCTAAAATTCTTTTACTTTGAAACTTTGAGAACATTTTCCTTCTGCAGAATTTCACTCAGCATCAAAAGCAATATATATTTCTTGAGTTAAAACTGTTTGCTCTAGGGTAAAGAAGATTTTTTTTTGCAACATATGTAATGACTGAAGTTTTTTTAGTTTTTATAGCCTTTATCCAAGTTATTTTCAAACTTCTTATCCTTAGATTTTAGTTATCCTTAGACTCTTTCTTAAAAGTATCCTAATCTCCTTACCACTGAGAAGGGGCACAAAAATGCAAACAGTTCAGTTAATATCATAGACACTGCCATGACCAAGTCATGATCAGAGCTCTGGAATATCACTGCAGTGAATTTTAAAGACTGGTACGTAAAGGGCTTGGGTAAAAGACTGAGCATGGAGGAACCAGTTCACAGTTTCCTATGCCCACAAAAACTACAATCAAATTGCTGTGCAATATTTAAATTTTTTTGAGCACTCATGGATTTCCTGTCTTATCATAATCTCTAGATCTATGTAAATTGCATCTCAAGAACCAATACCTTTTGGTTAGATGTGCCTACCTTGATTATTGTTAATGAAATGATTCATTATTATATTAAATGAACAAAATGATTCAAAAGCATTGTTGACCGAAAAGTCATAGTCTTCAGCAATATCTTCAAAGCCATTCCAGACTTCTATTGTATTCATTCATTTTCAGCCTGGACTAGGTATATTATATAGTGTACAATACAGACATATTTCCCTTAATTAAATTAACACTGATAATAATGATAGCAATAATAACACAAATTCGGTTAACATATACTAAAGTAGCATGTATTTTTTGGAGCTTACTATGTGACTGATGCTGGATTTAGCATCAGAAATATGCTCCTTCACAGTCAACTAATAGTATTTTATAAGTGAGGCACAAAGAAGTAGTATACTTGCAAATCTACTTGCCAAAGTTGGCATATCTAGTAAGTCTGGTTCCTGTGCTTCTTAGTCATACAATAAATTTTTTGGCAAAGGAAAAACAGATGTTCTCTTTGAAACTCAAGAGGACTTTATCTCATCTATGGAATTTTACAGTGACTTATGAATTGATTTCCTATTTTGGTATAACTAATATTATACATTTAACAGTTTAAAATAGCACTCATTTGTAATCTCACAGTTTTGGTGATTTAGGAGTTCAGTCATTGTTAATCAGGGTCCTCTGTTCAGATGTATAGCAAGGTATCGGCAGAGCCTACAATCTCATCTGAACTTGTTTTTTTTTTTTTTTTGGCAGATTCAACTCTGAGTAGAATCAATGTCCTCTGCTCCCCACAGACCACTCACTGTTCCCTGCCATATAACCCTCTTCCTAACATGATAATTTCCTCTTCAAGACCAGTAGAGTGTCCCTGCTGTTTCCTATCTCTTGCTAAATAGCAAGACCCTATTTTAAAAGGCTCACTTGATTTGGTCCTGTGGGGTGATAGTCTCCCTTTTGATGAACTCAAAATCAGTTGATTAGGGACCTTGAATACATCTGGACTTTTTTTTAACCTTTGACATATTTTGCAGTGTAATCATGGGAATGAGATCTTCTCATCTTCACAGGTCCTGCCCTCATGTAGGGAAGGGATTATATGTATCATGATTCATTGAGGTTCACCTTAGAATTCTGGCTACCACAATTTATGAAGAAGACTTACTTCATCTGTACTTCTACTTCTCCAGTGTACAAAGGACCTGGAACTAATAAGCATTCTTCGTTTTACCCACAGCATATGCTGTTTTACCCATAGCATGTAATAAAATGCCTTACACAAAACAGGCAATTTATATTTGCTGAATGAGTATAACTGTTTTGTTTTTTGTGTATCAATTTCAGCATCTCACCCAGAGCTTTTATTGGCATATGCTCTGTATTAATATCAGTTATGCCTATTTTTAGAAACAGATGTCTCAGCTATCACTATTAAAACTTACACTGATGTAGAGTAGTGATTTTATCCCTGGGGGGAGAAAACAATAACAACCATTTGTTATAAATTTGGCTGCTGCTTGGTGATCACTTACATTCTTCAGAGCTAAAAAATGTAAGCACATGCTATCAATTAGTGGGCTCATAAGGAAATTTGCAAATAAATAGTGCCAAAGTTCTAAAAACTTGGAATGACTTCATCTTGTTTACAACTGACTTTCATGGAAGTTTGAGATTATGTAGCTTACTAAGCCACATTGTCAGGATGCCTGTAGGTTGTACCAATATTCTTTTTACTGTTCCTGTCTACAAATGTATGTTTCTAGAGTATGTATGTTTACAGTCTGTTTTTCCTAATTAATATTAATAACTACTATCTACTAGTATAAAACAATTTTAGAAGCTTATTTTTCTTTTGAAGAAATACGATGCCTTCTCCAGCAAAACTCAAGAATTTCTAGGAATTCCTTCATATTGCTAGTTTTTGTCTGCATTTATTGTCCATTCTTGTATCTTCTGGGCTGCTATTTTTCCACCATCATTTTGGAAATTATGGGGTTGAGAAGCAGAATTATATGAGCCATCACTTCTCTGCAGAGGATCACTGACTTCACAGGGAGAAAAATGGTGTGTAAAGCTGAATAATCATTTGGAAAATATGAAAACATTTGCAACCAGACAGTTTGAATGATTGGAAATACATTCCTTTTTATTTTAAAGAAATAGTCTTTTGTGAGCTAGGCAGAGAACTGACCAAGTACTCTACCCATGTAAACATTGTTTATTTTTCTTTTTTTCATTTTGTCAGCCATAATCCCTTAATTTAAGTGAGGTGACTTCGTCTAGAAAGCATTTAATATGAACCTGTGATTTGTTAGTTAGCTTGTATAATTTGACAAAATAAGTTGCTAACAAAACATGATATTAGGAACAGTAGATCATAATGAGGACTAAAATTTATAGATGTAATTTTAGCTCTTCGTTCTCCTTGCAAGAGCAATCTGTGAAAGAACGTAGGTTTCAAATCAGAGATTTTTTCAAATACTAGCACTGCTGAAAACTGTGATCCCATGCAAATTACCATCTAGATGATCTTAATTTGTTTCCAAAATCTAGAAAATGATAATCACCAAGCTGCCCTTCATAGGCTTGCTGTGTGGCTTACAGAAATCATGCACGCAAAGTGTTTAACACAACAATGGGCAAATTAGTTTTCCTTGGGGGATTAAAAAAGAAACAAACTGTGTTATGCACATGCACCTACTCCTCAAAATGAATGGAAACTTTATGTACTGAAAGCATGTACTAATAAAATAAAAATTTAAAAAGTAAAAAGCAGGGCCAGAGCTAAAGCTCAGCGACATGGCACTGCCTGGCAAGCACAAGGTCCTACGTTTGATTCCCACTAAAAAAAAAAAAAAAAAAAAAGAACTAAGTATTATCTGTTATCATCATTCCAGTTTATCTTTTTATTGTGCTGGTATATATTGTGAGCAACAGGAAAGCCCTTAAAAATGAAAAACTAACATTTTCCTGTATAGGGTTCCCATAGATATATGTAAATTTGTACACAGTATCAGTGTTTGAAATAACAGAGAGCTGTTTTACAAGGTATTTTTGAATACTACCACCTGTTCCTGATGATGCATAGCATAATGTTTCATTTTTAGAGAAATGTATATATATATATATATATATATATATAAAATCATTAATGAAATATTTTCAAAACACTGGTTTTCTTTCATCTATGTATATCGATATATATACACATATGCATATACTGGTATATAAATATTTAAATATATACATAATTTTATGTTGTTATTTGGATACATTTGCCCACTGCGAAAGGTAAAAGAATGCACTACAAAAAGACACTTGCAAACAGGGTCTTAATGGACCTACAGAGGAAAAACCAAAATGGATTCTCATTATATTTGTAGAAATAAAAATGTAGCAATTAGCTAGCCATTAGAATATGCTAGTAGTGATCCAAACACTTAACATGTATTAATTCACTGAATTCTTACCAAACACTCTATGAGGTAAGCACTGTTAGTGTTGTTGTTTACACGAATGAGGGAAATAACTCACTGCAGAGATAAGTGACTTGCTTCTGGCCATAGGACTATTACCTGGGGGAAACAGGGATCTGTAACTTTGTCGTACAGCTCCAGAGCCTTTTCTTTTAGCCAGTAATTGGTTTCCAGGAAAACAAAAGCCCATTTCATATTTCTCCATTCAATTCCCTCTTTAGAACCAAGTAAGAGAGATCCCCTCCCCAAGCGTCTATATTTTAGTGAGCCGCCTGAATCAAGAAATGTGTTGAACAGCCCATGAGCACCTGCTCTTTGGAAATCTTTGCTCCTTGCTGTGCAGTGCTACTTGTAACTGGCTTAAGCTCCAGGAGATTCTTCTACTTCAGGGCAAATGTTGTCCTGAATTCTCAGCAGAGCATCTCCAATCTGAATGTCCAGAGGCATGTTCCTGCCAGTGGCAGAGGGCCATGATCTCTGTGGGTTCAAATTATAGAAGTGTGTGAGGAAAAAGATTAATTAAACCTCCCAAGCCTTCTTAACCAGCATAATGTATGCAGTGGGCTTTTGTATTAATTTTTTTTCTCTCTGTTAGTTGTGAGCTTCAATTTTCTTGTTTCTCTGCATGTTCTTTTTGAGGTTTGAGACATATTAATAAACTGGTATGGAATTCAAAAGATGTTAATTAGCATTTATAAAACATGCTGGTCTAAAAATACAGTACATATACATGCTTAGATATAGCATTCAGGAAGGATGATATGTTGGGGACTAGATGGATATTAATGCTGAAAATTACAAATTACAAATAGTTTTATTTTTATAGTTACACTTAGATAAAATTTTAAAAATATTAAATCTGTTTATTTTCATAGTAGGAATATGAAATACATTGCATTGATCAAGTTACTCTCTGTAGAACTCTAAAGTGTACAGACAACTTACGTTTGTACTTTTGCTGAGACCCAGATTCGGTATATTTCAAATATCTAAATATTTGAGAATTTGAAGACCAGCAATCACATTATTTGCTGACATTTTCATTTTGCTGTTGTTGTTGTAATATGTTTCCTTATGGTATATCATGGAAAGGAAAGCACATCCTGAGGGAAAATCGAAGACCCTATAAAATCCAGATTTTACCTTCTCTACCCCACACTGTACCTAAAATTATAATTTTTGGTTTATCAACTTTTTAAGATTGTGTACATTTAGGTCAAGATTCAGAAATTCCATTAAGAGCACATGTGCTGCCTATTTTCAGCACTGCCTGGGTCCAACTCTGGCTCCACTGCTGATTAGCTGGGTATTGTTACCGAAGTTAGTTGAGCTCTTTGCATCTCAATTCCTTCTCTAAAATCAGTGTGCTCAGACAACCATCTCCAAGTATCATTATGAGAACTGGCCTTGAGAAAACACTCAGAGCCTTAGGTATTACTCTTTCATTTAATTTTCAGAGTTTTCCTGCTGCTTTAATTAAGAAGGACATTTTTAAAAATTAGTCAATTATTTATTTATGTAAGGAGCTTTCCATACTTTTTAGACATAAGACAAGGATTTTCTTCAACAAATTCTATTTCATGGCTTGACCATTTTGGTATGACATCCTGCATTTTCCTTCATTTTTATGTTTAGTAAATAAATTTAAGAAAAGCAGAAGGAAAATCTTTCCCCTCCATTCATGTGATTTGTAGCTTTTTGATTGACTTTAACTAGCAAATATATCTTAGCAGAGCAGCTAAATGTGTAAATCAAAGAAAACTGCCACTGCCAGAGAAAGTGCACTTCTCTTTCCCATCTACCTTCTGGAGGACCCTGGTGCTTCTGCATCTCAGACAGCAGAGGTATGAAAATTGATCTAGAGTAACCAGTCATGTCCTGTAGTCTTTGCTTTTCCCTCACCAAAAAAGTGCAGAGCTGGACATGTAATAAGCACCAGGTAGAAACTTTTATAATTGCTACAAATTCAAACAAATTATGTGATTGAAGTAGCTTGTTTTCTGGTACAAGGGTTTATCTTAACAGTGATAGAAGTGCTTTCATGCACAGTGCTATTTGACTTGATGTTTTAAGGGTGAAATCATATTTTCTAATGAATGAAAGTCATGTTTATGCATAAAAAAGGTATTCAGGGCTGTTGGAGGGGAAGGCTGGAATTTTCCTTCTGTAGTAGTAGGCTAACCATTATGTCTGAAATTTGCTCTGTACTTGCAATAGGTCCCATTCAGGAATGGTTTGCTCTCAGAAGTTGTACAAGTATATATAAAGTAACAGGAATTTAAGGTGAGGCTGGTGTAGGTTGAGCTGTCACAGGTCGGGTGTGGAATTTTCCACTTTTGGCATTATCTCAATGTTTTGGAGCATTTCTGATTTTAAGTTTTTAGATTAAGGATGGTCAATTTGTGTCAATAAGTCACACATTTTTCAATTGCAAAATGAGGATAACTTTTCGAAAAAATCTAAGTGAAGCACTTAGCACAATTGAAGAACATAGTTATTACTGAACAAACATAAATTGTCATTATTATTGCTGTTAATGAAGTGTTACTGTAGTCCCCAGATAACAGTAGCATTGTGGATTGTTTGGTATCTGAATACTAACCATTTCCTGAGCACCACACATTGTTTAAGATGTTCATATTCTTTAGGCAAGCCTAATTCGTAAGAGTGATTATGCCCTTGACACAGTAAATTTAAAGAACTGGGGAATGCAAAGTATCCATTTCTTGTTAGTATGAATATTCTCATTTCTGAAAACTGCATTTGAAGGACTTTTAAGTCCCCATATATGTTAGAGGCATGTTTCTTGAACTAACACAATATAATTTCCTTTGCAATTGCAGTGGTATAAACGCTATTGGTATACTAATACCCTAATTAATGTGCTTCTCCCACCTGTAGAGTTTCTGGGTGAGGTGCATAGTCTGGTATACTGACAATTATTTTGAAACCTCACAAGCTTATCATCTCAGCACTGCACAAAGAATCATTAGTGTTGCTGAGTGAGCTGCTCTTGCTGAGATCTGGGGCAAACCTCTTGACCTCGTTTGCCCTCTTTCAAGAGTAGAGTGATGGCTTCCAGAAGTACTGTAAAGCCTGACTTTTCAAAGAACACAGCTATTTAGTATGAAAAGCTGTGTTGAGACAAGAGGAAATAAATAGTGACCTCAGTTAAGTCAATTTGTGATTGTTTAACCCCTAACCATACAATTCATCTCCTTTTAACAAATCTGACCACAGCTCTTTAAACCAACCGAGACTTTACATCCCTTAAAGAGTTTTAAACCATCACATAAAATTGCAGCAATGATATTTTTCCCATGTTTACACTATACCAGTTCCATATACTGAAGTGTGCTTCTTATAAATGGTAGTTTGAGTTATTGTTTAGATTGTTAAATGCTGACCACTTATGAATGAGGCAACATAATCAGTGACCTCAGAATCCTCTACACAACAGGCACATGTGATAGAGACTCTCTTTGAATGGTTGTACACATGATACACATAGAATAAAGGGACCTGTGGCTCTCCATTTCAATCCCTCTCTCAAAGTTAGTGCCCTGTGTTTCTTAGAGTCTAAAAATATTTGCTGAATGAAAAACTGGAATTTGGGGACCATTTCTAATTGTACTTGGTTCATGAAATTTCTCTTCATTTTAGGATGAAACCAAGAATTGAATACTTCACACATAGGTCTTATTTTTGCATTAACAATGGACATTAAATTACAAAATAAGTGCAATGCTTTCCATTGGTTGTTTATTCAGCATTCCTGGTATATGGCAAATACCTATGTTGCGACATAGGTATAGATATATATATATATATATATATGTATAGTTATAGATAAGAAAACTTCTTTTTTTCTTCTTCTTTTTTACAACTATATATCCTTTTTATGGCAGGAAAAATAGAAGTTTGTCGGTCATTTTGATTTTTAAATAATTGCCTTGAGAAAAGTTAAATTGTACCTTTTATAAACTGCAGTTGATATTTTCAGACTAAATTATTATTTTTCAAGAAAAACATAGCAGTAAACATCACTATATAAAAAGAGATTTGGGATTTAATGCTAGATCCTTCAAGTACCTAAGTAACTCCCTTGGGAATATTTAGGCACATCTGCAGATCGTATTAAGTCTTTCAGGCCACTGGGGGAGGATTGAATGAGTTATGGTTTCAAAGCAAGGGCTGTGAAATAATCTGCTCCAGAGCTAATAGAGCTAACTCACATTTTTATCTCCTCATATATCAGTAGTGTAGATTTCATTTCTAGTGTGAAATATGAAGAGATAAATATGATATTAGAGTTCGTAGGATGCTTCCTTCTAAAGATTGGAGCTATATATTTGGCCTTTCCAAACACTAACAGTAATGAAGATTACATGTACAAGTATTCATTAGAGAAATGATGGACTTTTCTGTGAAGTGTCTTTTTATAGAACAAATCTTAATGGAAAATGGTGAGACTATTCCTTACATATCAAATGTACTTCAACTGACAAAATTAAATCTTTCTCTTCTTTCCTCTCCTCCCATTCCTTCTCTTCTCTTCTCTTCTCTTCTCTTCTCTTCTCTTCAAGGCAGTCTGTGCGATAGGAAACAGTGACTGTGAGATAGGAAACAGATGTTATAATAAGAATTTGGGGCATGAATGGCAGCATCTTACTGTAACTGGAAGCAGAAGCTTGTAAATCTCCTTCCTATCTCCTTCTTATAGGGCTCAGATGAGTGTGGAGAGGGCTGACTCCTTCAGTGGAAAGTGGTTTTCAAAATAAAAGTTTTTGATTGCTTTGTTTATTACTTTACACACACTTTTGGAGAATATTTTGCATGCACTATGCTAAGTGCTACATATAAAACAAAAGAAATAAAGATCTAATTTTTGCCATAATAGAAATTATAATTTAGTTGAGTTAAGGTAGAACAAACAAATAAATGTACAGGAATGAGAGTATAGTGAGAACTTTAAATGAAGTTATGTAGGTGATCAGAAAAAGAATCCAAAGATGTAATATTTAAACTGAGATCTGAAAAATAAGTAGAAGTGAATGAGTATAAGATTTAAGAGAAAAGATTTCCAGATAGAGAAGCCTATGGGGAAAAGGAAGAATAAGAAAGCAATGTCTTGATGTGTCTGAGTAATATGAAGACCAGTCCAGTTAGTATGCTATGAAGTGAGAGAGGATAGAAATTGAGGTAGCTATCTGATCATACAAAATTTTTTGAATATATTTAATTTTAATTTTCTTTTCAACTCAGTAGAAAGATATCCACGGTTTTTAAAAAGGATTGTCAAGAAGTGAAAAGTGTTTTAAGATCATTACTGGACAGTATGAGTTTGTGAGAAACCAGCTAGGAGATGATTACATTGGTTCCATGTAAAGGATGATGTTATTGGTAAAATTTGGAGAAAAAGCTGAAAACAAATGGATGTAATTATGGCTAATAGAATAAATAGGACCTGGAAAAATGGGACTATAGAATGAATAGATGAGATAGATGAGAGAGGGGGAGATCACAAGATTGAAGATTTTTGTATAGAGCAGCTTGGCAGGTGACAATGTAATTTGCCGAATAGGAAGGTGAGGGAGAAGGTGAAGAGTTTAATTTTGAAAAAGGTAAGTTTGAGATACATATACCCATCAAAGTAGGTTGTCAATTATAAAATTTTGGTGCTGGTATACACTTTTGGTATAAAAGTTGTATTACACTGTATGATAATGTATGCAGAGAGAAAAGAAGAGTGACCCAGAATGGCCCCAAGGAATTTCAATGCTTTGAGTAGGCTTGGGGGAGGAAAAGTCAAGAGATAATGAGGAAAGAGAGCAGGAGAAACTTAGAGAGATTGAAGGAAAATGAAGAAGTCTTGCTGACATGGTAACCAAGAAAGATGTGATATTAGGATAGAGGGGTGATTAATGGGCCAACTGCTGTTGAGAACGCTGGTAATTTAGGAAAGAGAACATCTAATTACATTTAACAATATGTTTAAAATGAAAGCTGATTGAATGCTGGAGGTTGAAGTAAAACTGAAGTGAGATGAAGAATAAATAGGGAAAGAAAGAATACAGAAGGCATATGTAGAAAACTGCTTAGTTCTTTTTTCTTTGGAAGGGATTTGAAATATTGGGTAAAAACTAGAGGAGATAATATGATTAATGGAAATATGATTTTATAAAGATAGATACTCGACCACATAGCGAGTATATAATCTGAAGAACAAAGACTTTACAAAAGAAAGTTATAAAGAATAGGATTCAGAGGAATGGTTGGCATTGACCTTTGTAAAGGGAAAAAATGAGATGGGTGGAAACCCATGACATTTTATAATTTGGTGATGTAATCTTATGAGGGAGGAGAAGCCTCCTGGGTTCTATATTTTTTTAATGAAGTGGTTAAAAGTGAGGAAATGAGGGAATTAGAGGGTTTGAGATGTTTGAGGGAGAAAAAAATCAAACTTACTAGGAGGATACTATGGTAAGTGCACCTGTTGGTAAGTGTTCCACAGAGCCTTCATGCATGAAACAGGTCAAAGAAGAGAAGTGAGAGGATGAAAACAAGAGAGGAAGCTCAGAATTTTGCTGATTCAGTTTTCTCCTTGCTATTGGGATAGCCAAGAGGAACCCACTTAACAACAAAGAATTCAGTTTGAAAATACCTCACTGGGGAAACTGAGTCTGTCTTCTCAACAGAGATTGGGCACTCAGTGGCACTGTTTGTGTCTGAGTGTGTGCTCATCCAGCAATTCCAGGCCTCACTTCTGTAGGATGAGTCAGGTGCCCGATAACTCCCTCCATAAGTTTTCCTTAAAATTTTATCAGTAAAATTATCTCTTTTTATCTTGAAGGCATCCAGAATTCCCAGTGAAAAGTCAAATTCTCTTAGAAGTGTTATTATCTTGTGTAATTTAGAGCCATTTAGGTTTCAGCTAGCTGAAAGCAACATGAATGCCCATTCCTAGGACTTGAGAGGCACAGAATAGAAATTATACTCACTCAAAAAACATGTGGGATAAGAACCACAGAAAACACAATCTACCTTACAATTCTGTATCGATTTAATTTGCTTTTTCTAAGCTATTGTTTGATATCACAGGAATCTGGCATGTTCTCAGTCCACTTGTGGGCTTGTTCTCTGCTAGGGTCAGTCATAAAACTATACCAAAGAATGAGCATTCAGGACAAAGTTTTGCAAAGCCAAGATGATTTTATTGTTTTTTGTTTACTTTTTCTGCTTATTATGTAATTCATCATACTGCCTCAGAAAAGCCAACACCATGGAGGTACTTTTTTTTAAGGGGTGGATTATGTTTCTCAAAATTATGATAACTATTTAATCATATGCCAGTGATGTAACTGTATATAATTCTGGACTAAGAAAACCAGAATTAGGACATTTTTTTCTGGAGTCACATTTTAATTATAGAAGCTTGTCTTTTGGCTGAGTTATTTTCTAACCTGTGACAAAAGCTATTGTTGGTCAGAATATCATTCAGGTTAATTTTAAAATCATAAAAGTAGCTAGGTATGGAGAGCATACACTTGTTATCTGAGGACTTAAGATTGTGGCATTGACACATAACAGCCATGCGATTTTAGGAACCTTACTTTGCTGTCTGAGCCTTGGCTTATTTAATTTGATGAGCTTAGAGACTACTTTTTCTTTAAGCCTTCATTTCTTCAACATTTAGATTAGAAGTAGTCATCTTTACTTCATAGAACTAATGTTATAATTATGTGGCATTGTCTTTAGAGAGGTTTTGAAAGGCATTATATATAAAGTTTGAAAATGTTTTCTAGGGATACGATGTAGTCAGTTTAACCTTTATTTACAGCCAGATTTGTTTCTGACCTGATAGATATGACTGTAGTTAGTTTTGACAGCTTACTCAATCTCCCATGGTCTGTTGCATCTTCAAGTTGCTGAATATTAGATCATTTTCTTGATGAGGTGTAGATTTTGGAACAGATCAAAATTGAAATTATGAAACCATTAGTCACAAAATGGCTATTGTTATATAAATAGTGTAAGTTGTGTTCTAAGTACATAAAAACCTAGCTCCTAAAGAGCAAGCATTAGCTTACTCTTCTGAAGGGAACAGTCAGGGAACCTCTTCATCAAGATGTGGAAACTGATTCATTAAAGACAATTTGTCAACCTTTTCTTTGAAGAACATACTACATATCTTGGAGTGCAGTTGCTTCAGTGAATAAAATGTAAATCAGTTTCAGAATATACACCACAGAGGATGTTAGCTCAATCACATTGAATAACATGTTTCTTGTGACAGTGGCTCTATCTGGTACATGAAAAGGTAGAGAAGGACTAAAGGAGTGAAATGTATAGAATGAAGGTGATATTTCTTCCTGAAAGACAAATCAGGGACCTGTGGTACCTGCCCTATAAAAGACAGTGTTTCATAGTTGAGTTTACAGTATTAAGCATTTCATTTTTAAAAAAGGAAAAATAAATCATGAAGATGATTTTAATTCTTAAGTATGTTCTACTAAAAAAATCATTTATAAAATTACTTCCAGTGTACTCACACATAGAAGCAAACATGATTCTTGCCATAGACTGTCAGAGAGTCTATTTTGATCTGAAATACTACTTTCTTTTCACACCGAAGACATCAGCTCTATACTTGGGTAAATTACACTGCTTTCACTGGCTTAGAGACCTTGGGGGAACACTGTAGGATTTCATTGCTAGATGTGGTAGTTTGCCTGTGGGGCTTTATACAGACTAGTTGCTGGCCAAATTACTACATCTATTTCAGAGCCACAATATTAACTGCATTATGCACAGAGTGACTGTGGCATCAACTGCATGGACTGCTTCTGGGAGGGACCCAAGAGATCAGTAATATGGCATATTTCAGGCAGAATCGACAGAAGGCATTTCATACCTGCTGCCCTGCCTGGGATGTGGGACCCAAGGAGAAAAAGTCATTTATTCCATTTTTGCTGTCTTTCTCCACTGGAAAAAAAAAGTGTTAGTTTTCCTTCTCTTTTTAATTAACAGCATTTTTCTCCCACAGAGCTTTGTCCTAGTCTATCTTGTTGCTAAACATTTTCTAGACACTAAAAGCAATCTCACAAGTAGTGAAATGTATTTGGAAATTTTGTTCAGTCTTGGAAGCTACAAACTTACATGTTAAAAATCTATTTCCAGAAAACTCATAATTTTTCATAACTACTATATTAACATGGTCACATAAGTTCTTTGAGGAAAAATAATTAAAAATCCATCTTTTTACTTTCCATTTCTGCCTTTCAAACAGATGGCACTGTAAATTTTATATTAGTCTTATAAAATTATATATCTGATTGATAGGAACATTGATAGCTTTTTGTGGTTGATCTTCATTAACTGGCAGAAGGAAGTTTTTCATTCTACTGTCTAGATGTGACACAGATGAACTCACAATATGTATCTAGGAAACAGTGACCAATTTTAGTCAAATCTGTACAATTTGTGTTTCCTTTCTATATTATGATAGGTTGTTACTGATAAATAGATTTAAATTTGTTCTGACAAATTGTTTATACATTATATGTTTCTAAAAGTATTTTATTTACAATGAGCTTTTGGTAAATTCCTCCGTAACACTAAGAAGGCTGCATCTGTCTTATGTTCGAAACTATGCCTTCAAGTCTAGGTAGTCTCATTGACTGGTTGACCCGAAACAAGCCTTTGACCTGGACATGATTCATATCCCCTTCTATAGGGTAGGGGTGATCATTTCTGTGAGGTCTACAGAAGATCAGTTGATGTAATTCTTGCATTAGCACTTGATAAAATCTAAAATGCTTATCTGATATGATTAAAGTTATTATGTTATTATGTTATTACTTTATTCTTACAACTGAATTACTACTTTGTATAAACTTGGGTTTTCCAATGTTAAACTCACATCAAAAAAAAGATAATCCTCTCTATCATGAAAACTAAGAATGTTGTGGTTAACTATTGCTTGGCATTCTGCTTTTAGCAATTCCTGCCTCTTACAACCTCAAACTCCATGTGCCTTTTGGAGGGAGAATTATACTCTCTAGACTTCTTTTTCCTCATTCTCCTGGTTCCACATACAGTGTGATTAGTTTTCTTTAACTTCTAAAGGAACCCAAACATTCATCAACTATTCACAGGTGTTTTCATATTTCAGGGTTTTTCTGTGTTGGAAGTAAAATATTTCAGAAGTTGTTCTTGGGAATCCTGAATCTAATATCGTAGTGAACAGTTTTTTAGAAGATGAAGAATTGGTAAACAAACAGAAATTTGTGAAAAAAATAACATCGTTGGTTTCTGCATGATTATAATAATTTGAGAGTAAAATTTGTTTTTTATAATTTCATGTTAGACTAATTATGAGAGAACTGCTCTTTCTCCTAATTAAGTGAAGGGTATTTTACTATGAACTAAAGGCCATTTTTTACCTTTACCTGTTTATAATTTGGATTTATTTTTTGCAGCACTGAGGGTTTTATCCAGCTCTCAAGTATGCTAGCCAAGCACTCTATTACCCAGCTCTTTTCACTTTTAATTTTGAGACAAGGTCTTGCTAAATTGCCCAAGTTGGCCTTGAACTTGTGATCTTGCCTCAGGCTATCAAGTAGTGGGGATTACAGGCTTGTGTTATCATACCTGGCTGTGTTTATAATTTATTCTTGAAGGATTTAGACACTACCTCCTAGTGACTTGAAATCTGTTATAAGAACATTGTTTGGAGCACAGGGGATGCTATGATTATTTGTTGCTAATCTTGAGGCATCTGTTTACATCTGGATCTAAACATACGCCTTAATTTTCACTTCAATAAAATAATTTTGTTTATATAATATGCTTTGACAGAATTGAGCAAGATGAGTATCTGAGAAAAATGTGAGCATATTACAGTGCTTGGGTGATACGTCTACCTAACATTAATATCCTTTGGTCTGAATTCTGTGATATTGAGACTATATTTATTTCTAACTAATACACCAACAACATGGAGAAGTAAAATGGAATCATTAAACATTTGTGCATTTCTAGTTATAAAGCTGCCTTTAAAAATTTATACTTAGTGCTTATCTGTTTTTAAACTATATTGGCATAGAGTAGAAATATAGTCTCTTAAATAGAAGATGTCAGTGATTATAATGTAAACCATCAGTTTATCTCAGCTTGAAAAGAAGCATGAAAAATGATTGAAAATACATGACCCATTAATGCAGACACTTTCTTTTCCTTTGTCAATTTCACCCAAAACTTGCTGCTCCTCCAGGCTTTGTCCACACATCACAGCCTGTCTTGGTTACTTTTTCTCCTTGCTGAGACAAACACCTGACACCCAAAATTAGGGAAGAAAAGGTTTATTTAGCTTACAGTTCTGGAGATTTCAGTCCATAATCAGCTGGCTCCAAGGCAGAGTGGCATGGCACTGCGGCAACACTTCAAGGCAGCAGCCCTACCCTTAAATTGTACACAGGCCACCCTCCCTTCAGGGTGGGTGTAACACTCACAAATATCCTTGCCCTCCTTTGCACAGGATGAGGATATTTACAAAGTAAGAAACCTGGTTCCCTGCTGAGTCTCTCAGTTAAACTTCTGCTCAAGTTGACACAATGTATTAACCATAACATCC
>RJWT010000335.1:0-56190 GCA_004365215.1 Cuniculus paca
AGGAGAAAATATAAAAGGGATAAGAGGATAAAATAGAGAAATAAGAGAAGAGAAAGAGATTAGAAGCAAAGCTGAAGGACAAAGGAAGATTAGCCAAGCTTTGGTAAACTGGTGAAGCAGACAGGATGGAAAGAAATAAAGAAAAAACAAAAAGGAGCAGAACAATCAAGAAAGAAAAAAAAGCAAATGAACAACAGCAGCAGAAAAGATTCCTCTGTAATTTCAAGCTGTGGTTATTCTTTGGGGGCTACACTTTAGTGATAGTATCCAGTCCAGGGTGGCTCTCTGCTGTCACTCATAGACAAAGGAGGTAGACACAGTCCAGATCTGAGTTGGATGATCCCAGCAAGCCTCCAGTAGGATTATGACTGGGTACTGGAGAATCCCAGCAAACCTGCAGTAGGATTGGGAGCAGGGTGCCAGTTCTGGTGCTTTCAACACCACAGAAGTTCAGCCTGATCCTGGCTTCTGGTTGTGGGTTTGGAGCCAACACTCTGGGTATCTCTTGCTGGCCTGACCATGGCTCCTTGACCCTGGATGTCTCCCACGGTTGTCACTCACCCAGTCACTGTGGGATTTAAAACACTGGGAGCTCTGAGATGAAGACAATCCATGGCTGCTGTAAGTCCAAGCACACTCTCCAGGGGACACAGCAGGCGCTTGGACCAGTCATTCACCAGCTGTTGTAGTGCACAGCGTCCATTGCTCCACTGCACTGGTGCATTTATCCCTGGAGGCCTCTAGCATCATCCGCTCTCACTGTATCTCTGTAGATTAGAGCCTCCTTTCTCACACCATTAACTGGATGCTGGGGAGAAAGTGCAATTTTTCCTTCCTTTTTCTGCATTAAGGTCTGTCTCTTCACTTTCTCTGTGGGCTCCAGTTTTCCCTTCAGATCCTTCCTGGGTCCTGGGGATCCACCTCTCTCCTTTTTTTCTCCACATTGTTATTTTCCAGTGTCTAGAGTTTGAAGTTTTAGAGTGTTCTATGAGATGCCACTATCGATATCTGTGATACCATTAGTCTGGATAGCTGAGGCAGAAGGACGGCAAATTCAAGTCCAGTTTGGGCGACTTAGCAAGACTGGCTTGTAGAGATTTCAGTCCATATTTTGCTGACTCAGGTGGATCACAGAGCTGAAGCTATTCATGTCATTGTGGTGGAGAAGCAATGTAGTTTTGTTAAAAGTACAATTTTTGTTATAATTTCCTTATATGCTTCCTACCTTTTATCCTACCTCAGTTCCATATAAGTTTTGGGATTTTTTTTTTTATTTCTGTGAAAAATGGCATTGGGATTTTGATGCGAATTGCATTAAATCTGTAGATGGCTTTGGATAGTACAGACATTTCAACAATATTAATTCTTCCAGGCAATGAACATAGGGTATCTTTCTACTTATTTCTGTCTTTAATTTCTTTTGTCAGAGTTTTTATGTGAAGGGATATTTGACCTTTTTAAAAAATCTTTTTGAGTAGTTGTTAGTGCACAGAAGCACTACTGATTTTTCCCACACCTTTTATTTTTTTAAATCTTGATACAGGGTCTTGCTAGGGCACCAAATTAAACAGATGAGGCTCAAACTTATGATCCTCCAGCTTCAGCCTCCCAAAGTGCTGTGATTATAGGTGTGTACCACTATACCTGTCTGCTACTGATATATGTATCAGTATTTTTTGTTTTTTTTTTTTGTATCCTAAACTTTACTGAATCTGTTATTAGTTCTAACATTTTTTTAGAATCTTTAAGGATTTTACATATAAGATCATGTCATCAGCATGTAAGGAATTTCACTTCTTTTCTATTTGAATGCCTTTTATTTTTCTCTTCCTAATTACTCTCTTAAAACTTCTAGTAGTATATTGAATGGAAGTTATGAGAGTGGGCCACTGTTTTTGATATGGCCTTCTCTCTGCATGTGTGACAGCAATGGATTGTACCATTAGTGTGCATCTTAAGACTGCAGAAGAGAGTGAGCATGTACGTACTGTGTTCTCAGCAAGTGCACACTAGCAAGTATGTCATACAGTGTGTTCCTCAGTCTGAGTGGAATCCAACCACTGCATGATTCTCTCATGGTTTCTGTCTCTAAGCCTTGATTGCACGTTCTGGTGGCTGGTTTTGATCTGTGATGGCCAACGGTAGATGAGGTGGAAGTGCTGAAAATGTACCAAAGACAAATATTGTGCTGAATTCCAAGTACATATTTATCATGACTTGAAGTGAGCAAGTGCAATTAAAAAAAAAAGGACAAGGCAATAAAGAGATATCTTAAGGAAAATAGGGAAGTCTGTGGCTTATGAAAGTCTTCGTATTTATTTCTGCAGCTGGGGAGAAATGGTCAATAACTATTCCCCCTGGGCTGGACATGGTTTCTTAACCTTTTATCATTCTCACCCAACTAAAAACCTTTTTAAGGTATTTTTCCTGTCAAATTGCTCTGATTATGACATTTTATTACCTGATTATCTGTTTATAAACTGAGTCTTTGATTTATACATAAAAATATATTTTTGCTCCCAAGAACAAATTTTTGCTTCCTTTTGATATTGTTCCTGTTGAGAAAACTGAATGACACACAGTGAGTATATTTATCTTTTGGGGCTTTTGCCTTCAGACCCCCAAGTCAAAGCAAAATAATTCTAAAACCAAATTCTAAACCAGAATCAAAGGAACTTTTTGGTGAACTCTCACATACTTGCTTACAAGTTTCACATTTTACTCTTCTGAGAAGCTCAGAAGATGATATGGGTAATAACAATCTTGTGACACAAGTGTTACTTGTTTAGCCTAGTTTGTCTCTGCTTAGGGCCTACTACAAATGCTGGAAATACAGAGCTCTCATTATGCAATTGAACAGACGTGCATTTTTTTTTTAAAGTTTGTAAGATACATTTTCAAAGTGTGATAAAATACTTTGTTATTTCAGTCACTCTCCTAGCAAGGCCTCATTATTAGTTCCATCATTATTCTTATTGTGTTGATCAGAAGGCTGAAGCAAAGAGAGATTGAATGTAACAGTGTGTGAAATATTTGTCATTTAACATTGTGAGCAAGTTAAGTAATTTGAACATTGCTCTGAAGAAGGTCTGGCCTAGACATGTTACAGTTTAAGAATCTGACATATTCTTCTTTGGAAAGGGGTCCATATGCTATTTTAGCCTTATAAAAATGCATTTTATTAGTGGAAAATAATTCCTTGAGACTGAAGAAAAATGTAGAGATAATATAAAGGTAGTCTAAGTTGGCATTTGAAAAAACATGGCTACCGTTTGGTTGCATGCAAAAAGAAGACTAACTGTGTTGGTTATTTACTACTGTATAACAAGTTATCCCAAATTTTTAGTTTAACAACACATATTTATTTTCTCTCTGTTTTGGTGGCTCAGGAGTCCGGGTACAGCTTATTTGCGTCTACTTGAGGGTCTCATAAGGAGGTAATCAAAGTGTTGGCTGGGGCTGCAAACTCATCTGCAGGCTCGATGCGAAGATTCAATTTCAGATTCACTTGTTTCTGGTAGGATTCATGTAGCCTACCATGGTTCCTTGCCATGTTGCTTCTCTATAAGAGCATCAGGCATCATGGAAGTGAGTGAGTGAGAGGGTAAGAGAATGTTTGCAAGGTGAAATGTCACAGTTTTGGGGGAATTGAATCACAGAAGTAACATCTCTTTCACTTTCTCTATTCTGTTCATTAAAAACAAGCCAAAGATGCAGTCACCATGCAATGAAGAGTTATACAAGGACATGAAAACTAGGGGGGAGAGATCAGTAGGAGCCATGTCAGACACTGCCTTCCACACTGAACTGAGCCAGTTTGATACCAAGTTGTATGAACAGCTGTTAAGTCCATTTTGGTACATATGGAGAATTAGTGATAACTAGAGCTTGGTGAAGGTCAGCTACATCTCAAAAAACTTTTTACTTATTAAAAATTTCTGCAGTATACCTACACATTTATTAATCATTTTATTTACATGTAGACATAAAATTGTTGACCTTCTATAAATTAAATTAAATTTCCATCATTTTGGGTGCCCTGACTGTGAATTACAAGGATATTTTATTGAAGGCAGGGCAGACAGTATTCCAGAAGCAGGATTCAGCTGATTTATAGATAGCATCTGCATTTTCTGAACCATTAGCTAATCTGGTTGGACTATTTAGGTCTGAAGTATGGGTACCATCCCTAAAGTTGAAGGAGGAAGAGCTTTCTCGATGGAGACACTCTGTCCAAGCACGGACACATCTGTAGAATGTTGAGCTTATCACAATCTGTCATGTCCCATTCTTTGTGCTTGTGAGAGTCCATTTCTGGTATCAATTATGCATTATGTAATACTCATTAATAAGTAAGCCACTAATTTCACCAGTGAAAATTCACAATTTTAACGTTCATTGCACTAACTGGCAAAGCCTTTGTTGTCTTCCAAGGATAAAGATAACTGAAATTGCTGGAGAGTAAGGTGGCTGATTAGAATGTTTGCAGACAACCTGGGTCTGGAACTCACAATCAGACAATTGACTGTATCTGGCATATGAACTGACACATCCTAATATTATGTGTATTTACTGAAACAAAAGCAAATTATAGAAATCCCAATAGCTGTACATCATATATGAAAGCAAATTTTTTCTTTTGGTGATGATTTCTCTTCATATTTCATAGCATAAACATTATAATAGATGTGTATATATGCAAAATCATATTAACACAATGGAAAAGAACAATTTTAATCATAATTCTTATATCTATAACTGGTCACATGGTCATACCTGGTATTTTTAACTGCTTCCTCCTACTATTACTTCCTATACTGAAAGTGTACTGTGTTGTGCCTTTTGAAAGATTATTAACTGTGAAACACAATTTTGGCTGTATGTTTAACATAGAGATTGAATGTGATGCTTTAGAGAAAGGCTTCTTGGTCCCTGGTCTGATTTTTCTCACATTTCAGGTGTTACACTTGACTTCTTATATAAAATGGAATGGTCAGGGTTCTATTTCACAGAGTCCTTAAAGAAGTGAGTGAAGTCATTTGTGTGAAATGTACCTGGCACACAGTAAGACCTTGACAATTACTAGCATTAAGAGAAGTGCTCTCTAAGAAACATTCATAGGTAAGTAGCCTTCCGCCTTTTAAGTGTTTATCTCAACAAAATTTTAGATATACGGCAGTAAAGGGTAAGTTTGTATTATTTCTTTAAAAATTATTTTTAATCTTTTTCTTCATTTTTTTGGTACTAGAGATCGAAATCATGGCCTCATGCTTGCCAAGCAGGCGCTTGTGCCGCTGAGCTAAATCCCTGGTTCTTTAATCATTTTTTAAAAGTATTAAGTATTCATTAGGAACTCCTGGTTAAAGTACTATGAAAATAAAAAGTGACAGCCCTAATACTTGACGTATCCACGGTTAGCATTTTGATGTAGATGTTTCTGTGTGTCTGTGTTTGGATATATATGTATATATAGTTGTTTTCTTTTTTAAGAATAAAGTTGAAATTATTTAGCCCAACTTTTTCATTTATGGACATATTTATACCATTTTCCTATGTCATTACATATTCCTTGAAAATGTGACTTGAGGTCAGACTAATACACCATTGGTATGATACTTATTTTTTTTTGTTTCTATTTTTTCACTCATAAAATTCGGGTAAATCTTTAAATATAAATAATTATTTACATTTCTGGTTGCTTCCTGAGTTAAGACCTTTGTTACCAAATATTCTTCCAAAAGAATTCTAATTCGTAGCACTCACTACTTGTTGGCACTGGCTAGCATCGATTTTCTTGCTGTATGACATAACCTCTTAGAGCTTTCTTCATTTGTCAGTTGGAAAGTAAGGATGATAATTCTCATCTCACAGAATTATGAAGAAGAAGCAAAATTGTTAGCTTGTGTCTTCTTATTATCCACTCTGGAGAAGACTGAAAGTTAATAATTCTGCCACTAACTAGTTTTTTGACTGCAGGTCTACTCCAGTTCTTCTTATGCTGTGTTGTATTGGCCCAGCTGCTCTGCAATGCTCAGTCCTCAACTGTGAATTGAATGTCACATGTGCACACATGCATGGGCAGACATTTAAAAATCTAGCAATTCAAAGACACAGGAAAAGAGCAAATAAAATTGTTATTTCACAGAATAAGTAGAAGTCATGAGTATGACACAAGGACATTGATGTAATAGTATGCTGACTACATACTGGAGACTGCTTGTTCATGTGAATTCTTTTTTTTTATATTTTATTTTAAAGGTAATAAAACCCAACAAAACAAAACAAAATAAATCCAGTCAAAATACAGTAGTGAAATTGGTACAGAATATCAAAGCAGGATAATAGGAAAACAACAATGGCTACCATAGTATATCTTGTTATCTTCACAGTAGTTGTCCATTCCATCAGATATAGCAAAATCAGACCAAAACAAAACAGAATAAAACCAATCAAAACAGAATATTGAGTGAAGAAGAAAAAAAATAAAAGAAAAGAACAAAACAAAACAGTAAGAACAATATTAGACCTCAAAAACAAGATAGGAAAAATCCCTCATATTGGCCATATTGCATACTGTTATCCTCCCTATAGATGCTCACACTGCCGGCCCCAGGCCTGTAAATTAACCAAACACTACAAGCCCTCAGTTGCTTTTTGTACCTCAGTTGCTATCAACTCAGGCTGACCTCCAAACCAGCTGGTGGCTTATAGGGTGAGAGAATTTGGTGATTGTCAGTCTGCGTGCCAGTAGGCTCACAAGAGTTGCTGATTTTTCTCTTCCTGGGCCCCACATGGTCCGCATGGCTTACCAGAAAGGCTGGCTAGTTGGCTCGTTGGTCAGCTCCTCCCAGTCCCAGCATGGCCGATTCTTGGGAGTCGCTATCTGACTTTTTTCTTCCTGGGTCCCACATGGTCTGCCTCATAGGAATTCTTTTAACATGCTTTACATTACTTGAACTACTTGAAAGAACTCATGGAATGTGTTTTCTCTATAGTTTCAGAGGGTTTATTTCCCAGCTCTGAATTTACCTCTGCTGATAATACTTTTTAATCCCACTCTTGAGTGCTCAAATAGATTGATTTAGTTGATATTTATTCATTAGATAGCCTGAGAATATTACCAAGAATTCTAAATTTTAACAACTTATTTCTAGATAAGTTAAATTATAGTCGCTGCAGCCTCCCCCTTGCCCCCCAACTTTCAGGTCTGCTCATACTTTTGCCTCTAGAGTTTTAGTCTCATGAAACAACCTTTGCAGGGAAAACATCTAGGAGAAAATGAGTATTCTGTGAGTAATGATAGCTTGTGTTCCTTCCACTGAGTTTAAATCAATGCCTTTACCTTGACTGTGAAGCCTAGGAATCCAAAAATTCCTTGATGCCTCATTTGAATTCATCTGGGTTGTAAAAGACTTCGCTCAGTGGTACAGTTTTTAGGAATCCCTTAAGCCAGCCAGCTGAGATTCTGGGATGCGTCTTCTCTGAAATTAGATGAAGACTGGGAAGTTAAACTCTGGCCTGAAATGACAGAGAGTGGTTTCCTGAACTCTAGATGTGTTGGTGTCATTATGTGTGTGCTGATGGAGAAAGTGCATCTCCATGCTTTGCAGTGAGGAATATGCCCATCCAGCCAGGATTTAGGAACTTGGACTCTGGCTCTGACTTGACAGCTTTCTAAAGGCAAAGTTGCTTATTTTAGTTGCTCTAAGATTTGCTATCATTTTCTGTAAAATCAAGTTGGACTAGGTAAGTCATTTTCAACTCTGAATGAAACAATTTTTTAAAATCCTCTCTTCCTTTCTCCTACTTTCTAAATACTAAGACTTTTTGTTTGTCTTTTAGCTTGCCTAGCAATAGATGTGTTGGCTTATTTTTAATCCATGCCTTCTATGAATGCACTGTTCTGGAAGCTCTGGGGAAGAACAGATAAAATAATAATAGCAACTGTAATTTAATGAGTGTTCATTGTAAGCCAAACACTCTATGCTTTTGCAAACATTTAGTCCTCTTAGGAACCTGACAGAAAGACTGCTGTTCGCACTTTTCCATTTTACAGATGAGGAAATGAAGGCACACAAAGGTTTAATTACTTTCACAAAGTCATCAGCCTGGAAGTTGCAAAGCTGAATTTTTCAGTCCAGGTGATCCTGTCTCAGAGCATACTCCAATTGCTGTTCTCTTTGACTCCGCTGTGAAGGACAGAATCCTTTCCCCAAAGAGCTTAGATGAAGCGACAAGACAAATAACTAACCTGTCTCCATCAACATGAGTTGTAAACATGACCTTGACGTGGACACTTGTTAGACTGTAGAGAAAGTGACCTTGTCTTCCTAACACTTCTCATGATGCTTGCTTTTCTAATTGCTCCTCTACTTTCATTACCAACCAGATATCTAGAGATCTAGAAACTGTGTTCTCCCCACTGTGCTAAATGGAATTTGCCACCAATATATTAGTTTTCTGAGCCTGTTCTATCACTCTGTTAAATTTAAAGACAGTGAAAAAGGAAAAGGAATTTGTGGCTACTATAAATCTTTACCTTCCTTGTATAAACCTAAGACAGGCACAGAATTGAAAACTGAAACATTTCTGGCCAACCTGCATTGCAATACCAAAAAAGAAAAAAATGGGGGCTGTTTGCACATTGGGTGGACTAAGCGTATTTGAAATAAAAATCTGTTGTGGATCAAAAATATTACTTGTAGAATTAGGCTTGGAATCTAGCCTGGCTCTTTGTGCTAAATTAAGTCTTTTAGTTTGATCAAATAGACCAGGAAAATGTCATTCAGTTATCTCAGCTCAGGGCTTAATAAAAAATTCTGGATAGAGCTACTTGAATTGGAAAGGTAATTTCATTTCTCAGTGGTACATCCGGTAGTCAAACTGTAGTTGTGTGCTTAAGCCCTGCAGCATACTAATTAAAAGCTTCTTCAGCTCTCTAAAGTGTCCAGCTGTCCCTCTTGGTCATTTTTCCTCCTTTTGCCTGTGGTGATTTTTTATCCTGAATCCCCACTCTGTGGTTGGACTTCATCTTTTGCTGATCTGTCTGTTTTGTATGTGTTTGTAGGACGTGGGCAATGGGCAGAACCCTAGGAAAGTAATGGGAAGACTGCAGTGTCTGCCTCTTGTTAGGAAAAAGGCAACATTGTGTTTGTGAACTCAGGTTAGCTGGAGTGATATTTCTTTGTCACTTTCAGGTTTTTTTTGAATCCCATTTGCTGTCTGGAATTTGATCTTTATTCCTTGGCTAACTCTCTTCCTTAGATTCTCACTAAACTGTTTTTCTTTGAATTTCTTCAGTGAAGAAAAATGGTTGTTTTTGCAGAGTTAATTAACTCCTTTCATATTGATTCCCAGATTAAGCAGAATTTCAAGGCTATAATTAAAATTTTTTCTTGATCAGTGGCCTTTAGTGGGATATAACTTTTGTTATTTTTTAAAGATATTAACATTTGTTAGAACCTACTGGTTTTTCTGTTACTTGTTAATCATCTCGCTATGTTTTTGAAATGATTCAAATCTAAAGAAATTTTTATATTCCTCCCAAAAGACACTTCTGATCTTTAAACAAATTTTTTAAACTTGTTTTTAAATGTTTTTGAATAGATGCTTCACATAAATACTTACAATTGTATTTTCAGGAGAGCTGTTTGTGTCCTCAACTTCCTTTGAAACCAACAGAATACCCTGTGATGACAAGCGGTGGCTTTGGACAAACCAATTAATTTTTTGTGCTTCATTTACCTCACCTGTAAAATGAGGACAATATTAGACCCTATGTTTTAGAGTATTTTTGAAGAGTAAATGAGTTATATTATAAAACGCTTAGGACAGGACTTGGCACACAGCAAATGATCAGTTGTTGTTAACATTTTTCAGAAATGATAATGTAAGGATGTTAAAGCAAAAACTCATTTTTTCCTATTATGACAGTATAGACAAATGTTAGTGGTTGGAGTCAACCCAGCCTGGGTTTAATTAAGTTGCAGTACCTTCCTAAGAGGGCATGTGTGAACTAAACTTCTGTCTGGATGAACCATTACTAATACTGTTTCCCTTATGAGAGCTACAGGAGATTATGTAATGAAGTACTTAAAATACCTTGGTACATATTAAGTACTCCATAAATGATCACTGTGTTTTCTTTTTTTATTTTAAAAAGAAAAAAGATAAGGGGCTGGGGATCTAGCTCAGCGGTCTAAGTGCCTGCCTGGCAAGCACAAGGTCATGAGGTCAATCCCTGGTGCCGCAAAAAAAAAAAGATAAAAACAACAATGAAATAGAGTTTCAAAACAGGTTAGTGGGACAGTTACAATAATTAATACATTGCATATTGTTGTCTTCATGGTAGTTATTCAGAGTACAAGATGTAAGCATGATATCTCATCCAAACAATATTAGCACAAACTTTTCTCTTCAATGAACTAAGAGAAACTAGCTGTATAACTATGTTAACTGTCTTGTGTATGCATATATTTTTTTCTTTTTCCCTTGCTTCCTTTCTCCTTTCCCCCATCACAGTTGGACTTTTCTTTTGAACAATTTCTTCCCAGCTCACAATATCTATTGTACATTTTGAATCTTATTTGCTTGTTCAATTTCTCATACTGGTGAGACAATACAGTGTTTGCACATGGAAGTCTGATTTATTTCACTTATGAGTACGGTCTCGAGTTGCATCCATTTACCTATAAAAATCTCAGTCTTATCCTTCTTTATGGTTGAATAGTACTTCATTATATAAAAAAACCATGAACTTCTGGAAAGATGGTGGATCAGTAAGCAGCAGAGTAAACAGTTCCTCTGAAACAGTGCAGATGCTGGAATATAACATCATGGGGGTGGGGACAAGAAGGAAGGAAGTGGGGCCCCTGGACCCAGGAAGAAACTAAAATGTGAATTGAAGCCCACAGAAAGAGTAAAAAGAAAAACTTAAATGAAGAAGGTGGTAAGTGGTAGTGCCTTATCCTGGAGCCGGACTCACCCTGTGAGAGGAGCTGGGGACACATGGTCGTGGTGGTGGTGGCAGTGGTGACCCCAGAGGTCTCTGCAGAGAGGCGCAGTGGTGGAAGAGAGCAGTGGATGCGGAGGTCTGTGCTGGCTGGTGGTGAGTGCAGCGGACTCTGTCCTCCCGCAGGAGAGAGCAATTGGTTGGGAGCCATTTTGGATTTGGGCAGTATAAGCCTGGGGCCAGGACTGCTGCCAGCTTCTTCCAGCAGCTCCAGGTTGGGGGTGGACCTGTGGAAGTTGCTTGGACTGAGTTCTGCTCCTGGGCGCATTGCAGAGAACATCGAGGTTAGGTTCCTAGCCAGCTTAGATCTGCAGGCCCTGGCCGGCTCAGGTCCCATGCAAACTCCAAGAGCCCTTGTGGGATGGTACCCAGCTCAGTGCAGAAGCACAGGCACCAACCATCAGATACCCATAGCCAGAACTGGCTAGAAAAACCAGTCTTGCTTCAGAGAAATTGTAGCCAATGCCAGAAGTGCCTGGGACCACACTACCCATGTGTATGAAAGAAACCAGGAATATGTCAAGACAAAGAAGGAAAAGCCAATCTCTGGCATCCAACCCAAGCAGCGCAAGTTCAGGAGAGGTAAACACAAAAGAGATCGGGAGTCTCACACCTGAAATGTCTGGAGCTATGTCAACTGAAGTAAAGAAACAACTTCATGAGGCTATAAAAGAAATTAGAACAGAAATACTACCCCAGGAAAAACAAGAAATGAAAAAAATAATAAAAGAATTACTAAGCACCTCTAAAGAAAACACAGATAGAAAAAATAGAGGAGCATAGGAAAATGAGGGAAACCATGAATGAACAATATAAGAGAGATTTAGAATGCATGAAACAGATTCAAAGAGATATCCAGGAAATTAAAAACTCCATTGAAAGCTGGCAAAACCACTTGAAAGAAACTGAAGATAGACTTTCAAACCTTGAAGACAGGTTTGCAGCTTATGATCATGAAAGGAAAGATCTTTTAAAAATAACAAGGAATCAGGAAGTAGCAATTCAATGGCTGAAAGACACCTCAAAGAAACATAACAGGAATTAAAAATGTGCATGAAAAAGTAGGAGTCAAGACAAATAACATCAGGACTCTCTTTACAGAAATCATTTCGGAGAACTTCCCAATCATGAGAAAAGGAAGTGACATTCAAATAAGTGAGGCATATAGAACTCCAGCTAGCCATAATCAAAACAAATCTATACCCAGACATATAATAATCAAGATCCCAGAAATTCAACTCGAGACCAGAATATTAAAAGCTGTTAGAGAAAAGAAACAGATCACCTATAAAGGAAAAACCCATCAGAATCACAGCAGACTTCTCAACACAAACCATCAAGTCAAGAAGAAGCTAAAGTGAAGTATTGCAAGTCCTGAAAGAAAACAACTTCCAACCCAGACTGATGTACCCTGCAAAACTTTCTTTCAAAATTAATGGAGAAACAAGATTCTTCCATGACAAAGAACAACTCAAGGAATTCATGACCACCAAACCAACCCTACAAAGATTACTAAAGGGCATTCTAGAGAGAGATAAAAAGGACCACAGTCTCAGGAAGAATGGCAGAGTGGGACCATCAGGTGTGGGCAGTTGATTGAATGGGGAGGAAAAATAGGGAGCCAATGGCAGGAAAATAGCATGGTAGAGACAAAGCAGTGCAAGAGGACCATAACTATTAGTGTAGATGGCTTCAATGCACCAATAAAAAGAAACACAGGCAGAATAGATCAGGAGACAGGATCCATCAATGCTCTATACAAGAAACACATTTAACCAGAAAGAAAATTCATAGACTGAAAGTCAAAGGAGAGAGAACAATGCCCTATGTGACAGGGAGCCAGAAAATAAGTAGAGGTGACTTACCCATCAATGGCAGAATGGATAAGAAAGACATGGCATTTTATGTGGTGGATACCTACTCAGCTATAAAGGAAGATGACCTCAAGGCTCTTGTAGATGTATGGAGGCAACTTGAGATCATGTTCATGGATGAAATGGTCAGAGTCACACGGGTGAATTTCATGTTGTCTCCCTAGTATAACAAACTGAAGGAATTAGTAGGATCCAAAATGCACAATACATATTTGGAAAGTCAAAGAGGAGGAGTTATCTAAAAAGGGAAGGAAGTGACCACTGTTAATCTATTATTGTGATTTGAAACTCATATTGTCTTCATTGTTCTGATTAGTTTTGTTTTATTCTGGTTTTTTTATTTTATTTTATTATACTCAACTGCATGGACAGCTGTTTTAAAGATAACAAAATATGTAATTGCAGCCATGAAGGATGTCCAATTATCTTGTTTCAAAACCCTATATTGCTTTCATTGTTTTGTTTTGATTGATTTTAATCTATTCTGTGTTGTTTGATTGCATTATGTCTGAAGGTGTAGGCAACTATTCTGAAGATAACAAGAAGCATTATGGTAGCCACTGATGTTTTACTAGTGTCTTGAAGTTCTGTATTGCTTAAATTGTTTTGCTTTGATTTTTTTGTTTTTTACTGGTTTTATTTTTTTCTATTTTGTTTGATTTTATTTACCCCTGATGGTATGGGCAGTTATATTGAAGATAACAAGAGGTATTATGATAGCCATTATTAATTGCCTTTTACCCTCTTTAGAAGTCATGTACCATGCTCATTGTTTTGTTGTGATTGACTCTACTTTGTTTTATTTTGTTTGGTTGTATTCTTTTCAAAAATAAAAAATGAAAAAAAGCCCACATCTTTTTTATCCATTCCTCTTGATGGGCATTTGAATTGTTTCCAAGATTTAGCTAATATAAATTGTGCTGCTATAAACATGGATGTACGGATATCGGTGTGGTATGATGCTTTTAATTCTTCTGGGAAGATACCCAAAAGGGGAATAGCTGGGTCAAATGGGACCTCTAATCCTAGTTTTTTTAAAGAATCTCCACACTGATTTCCACAGTGGTTGCACCAGTTTGCGCTCCCACCAACAGTGGAGAAGGATTCCTTTTTCTCCATAGCCCTGCCAGCATTTGTTATTGGTTTTTTTGTTGATAGCCATTCTTTCTGCGATGAGTTGGAATCTCAGTGTTATTTTAATTTGCATCTCTGGAATGACCAATAATGTTGAACATTTTTTCATGTGTTTATTTGCCTTTTGTATTTCTTTGCCATTGTGTATTTATTTGCCATCTGAGAAGTTTGTATTCATCTGAGATGCCCATTTTTGGGTTGGTTCTTTGAATTGGGGGGGGTCTGATTTTTTTCAATTTTTTTTTTCTTTATACTGTGAATTGGAACTCAGGACCTTGTGCTTGCCAGGCAGGGCACTTGTGCCATTCAGCTATATCCCCAGCCCTCAATTCTTTTTATGTTCTAGATATAAGTCCTTTGAGGAACAACTGGCTTTAATTTTTTTCCCACTCTGTGGGTTGTCTTTTCACTCTGTTGGTTATTTCTTTTGTTGTGCAAAAGGTTTTTAATTAGGTGAGATTCCATGTGTTATATTTCCCTTGCAGTTTGGGTTTTGTTCATGAAGTTTGCCTACACCTATATTTTTGAGATTTCTACCTATTTTCTCTTCCAGTAAATTTAGCATTTCTGTTTTAATATTTAGATCTTTGATTCATTTTTACTTTAGTTTAGTGTGTGGTGATAGACATGGGCCTAGTTTTAGTCTTCGGCATATGGAAAGCCATTCTTTTCAGCACCATTTATTAAAGAGACTGTCTTTCTTCCAGTGAATGTGTTTGGCTCCTTGTCAAAGATAAGGTGACTGATTGTGCTTGGCATTGTGTGTACATCTTCTATTCTGTTCCATTGATCTTCAGGCCTGTTTTTCTTTTTTCTTTTTTGGCCAATACTATGCTTATTGTATCACAGTATCTTAGTAGTATAATTTCAGGTCTGGGATTGTGATGCCTCTGACTTGTCTTTGTTGCCCAGAATCGCTTTTTCAATTCTGGGTCTCTTGTGGTTCCAAATGAATTTTCAGAATGTTTTCTATAGATCTATGAGGTATGCTAATGGTATTTTGATTGGGATTGTCTTAAATTTCTAGAGCAGTTTTGAGAATAGCCATTTTCACTATATTGGGTCTTCCTATCTGAGAGTAAGAGATACCTTTCCATTTCTGATATCTTCTTGATCTCATTTTTTTAGGGTACTGTAATTTTCACTGTACAGATGTTTTACATCCTTTGTTAGATTGATTCCTAAGTGTTTCATTTTTAGGTACTGTTGTGAAGGGCGTGCTTTCCTAATTTCTCTCTCTGTGAGTGTATTGCTTGTGTACAAAAATGCTGTTGATTTTTGAGTGTTGACTTTGTGTCCAGCTACACTACTGAATTTGGGTATTAAATATACAAGTTTTTTGGTGGAGTTTTTGGGGTCTTCTCTATAGAGTATCATGTCATCTGCAAATAATGGAAATTTGACTTCTTTCTTTTCTGTCTTTATTCCTTTTACATTTTTCTCTTGTCTAATTGCTTTGACTAATGTTTCCAGAACTGTATTGAATAGGAGTAGTGATAATAGACATCTTTATCTTGTTCCTGATTTTGGAGTGAAAGCTTTGAGTTTTTGACCATTTAATATGATGTTAGCTGTTAATTTGTCATATGGCTTTTATAAGATTGGGGTAAAGACCATCTATTTCAATTTTCTGTAGGGTTTTTATCATGAATTGGTGTTGGATTTTGATAAGTGCCTTTTTTGCATCCATTGAGACTATCATGTGGAGTTTTTTGTCTTTGATTCTGTCAATATAGTGTGTTACATTTATTGACTTGCATATGTTGAACCATCCCTGCATCCCCAGGATGAATCCTACTTGGTCATGATGTCTAATCTTCTTGATGATTTGCTGCATTCTGTTTGCCAGTATCTTATTAAGGATATTTGCATCTATGTTCATTAGGGAGATTGGCCTGTTGTTTTCTTTTTGGTTGTGTTCTTTTCTGGTTTTTGGAATCAAGGTAAAATTTGCTTCCAGGAGTGATTTTGGAAGTACTGCTTCCTTTTCAGTTTCTTTAGAATTTCAGCATTAGAAGCATTAGTTCTTCTCTATATTTCTTATAGAATTGAACAGTGAATCTATCAGGGCCTGGGTTTTTCTTTGTTGGTAAATTTTTTATGTTCAATTTCATTGGTTGATACCGGGTTATTTAGAAGTTTTATATCTTCTTGATTTAGTTTTGGTAATTTGGTTGAGTATAGGAATCTGTTCATTTCTTCTGTATTTTCTACCTTATTAGAATATAGGTTTTCATAGTAGGTATTGATGATCTCCTGGATTTCTGTGGGATATTTTGATTTCTCCCTTTTCATTCCTTATTGCTTAAATTTGTGTTTCTTCTTTCCTCTTTTTGATGAGGTTCACTAATGGTTTATCAATTGTATTTATTCTTTCAAAGAATCAATTTTTCAATTCATTGAATTTTTTTTATTCCTTTCTTAGTCTCTATTGCATTAATTTCTGCTCTCATCTTTATAGTTTCCTCCCTTGTATGATCTTTGGGTTTGGCTTGCTTTTCTTTTTCTAGAAGTTTGAAGTTGAACATTAGGTTGTTTATTTGAGCTCATTCTGTTTTCCTGATGTGTGAGTTCATCGCTATAAATGTCCCTTGTAGGATTCCTTTCATTGCATCCCATAAGTTTTGGTATGTTGTATTGGCATGGTCTTTTAATTATACATACTATTTAATTTTGTCTTTAATTTCCTCTGTGACCCATTGGTTGTTCAGAAGGGTGTTGTTTAATTTCCATGTGTTTATGTAAGTTTTGTGATTTCCTTTGTCATGATTTCCAGTTTCATTGCACTATGGTCAGATAGTGTGTATGGGATGATTTCAATTCTTCTATATTTACCTAAACATGTTGTATATGATCTGTTTTGGAGAACATCACGTGCACAGCTGAGCAGAATGTATATTCTGATGTTTTAGGGTGGCACACTGTAAACATCTACCAAGTCCATTTGCTCATTGTTTTAATTGTAATATTTCTTTGTTGATATTTTGTCTAGTTGATCTATTTGTGAAGGTGGAGTATTAAGGTCCCCCACTACAATTGTGTTAGTGCTTATTTGGGTTTTCATGTTTGTTAATATTTGTTTTATGTAGTTGGGTGAACCTGTATTTGGTGCATAAATATTTATGATTGTTATCTCTTCTTGGAGTTTTTCCTTGACAAGTATGTATTAAACTTCATATCTCTTTTGATCAGTTTTGGCTTAAGGTTTTAATTGTCAGCAAATAGAATAGCTACCCCTGCTTTTTTCTGAGTTCCTGTAGCAGGGAGAATTGTTTTCCATCCTTTGACTTTAAGTCTATGAATCTTTTGGGTTAAATGTGTTTCTTGAATGCAGCATATTGTCAGATCTTGCTTCTTGATCCATTCTGCCAGTCTATTTCTTCTGATTGGTGAGTTGAGACCATTTACATTGATGGCTAAAACTAATATATATTGGTTTTTCTTTTTCATGTTGTTTTCCTGTTGTTTGTTCCTGGTCTTTCTCCTCTGTTTAATTGCTTTCCCTGCCTGGTGGCTTATTTGTATTGCTGTTCATGTGTTTGTGGTTTTGTTATCTCTTTCTAATATGTTCTTAAGAGCATTCTGTAGAGCTGGTTTAGTGGTTATAAATTTTTTCACTTGTTCTTTGTAATGGAAGTAACTTATTTCTCCATCAATTTCAAAAGATAGTTTTGCAGGGTACATCAATCTAGGTTGAAGATTGTTTTCTCTTAGGGCTCGAAAGACCTCACTCCAAGCTCTTCTTGATTTGAGAGTTTCTGTTGAAAAGTCTGCTGATTCTGATTGGTTTTCCTTTATAGATGATCTGTTTCTTTTCTCTAGCTGCTTTTAATATTTTGTTCTTGTGCTGAATTTCTGGGATCTTATTATATGCCTTGGTATAGATTTATTTTGGTTATGGCTATTTGAAGTTCTATGTGCTTCATTTATTTCTATGTCAAATTCTTTATCCATGTTTGGGAAATTTTATGCCATTATTTCTGTAAGAGGTTTTTAATGGCTTTTGAGTGGTCTCCAGCTTTCTCACTGATTCCAATCAATCTTATGTTGCTCTTCTTTGCTTCATCCTGTAGTTATTGGATTGATTTTTCATGGTCTCTAGCTATTCTTAAGATATCTTTCTTTTCCTGGTCACTAGTCATGTTCCTGTGTTCTAGATCTGATATTCTATTCTTGCCTTCAATCTGCTGCATATACTTTCAGTGGAGTTTCTAATCTCCTGCATTTCTGTTTGGAGCTGTTTTATTGATTCCATTTCTTATCTGTGTTTGACATTCATGGTTTCCATTGTTTTCCTGAGCACCTGTATTTGTTTATCTGTGTCTTCTTTAATGTCTTTTATTTTGGTAGTCATTTCTTTTTTGCACATTAGAGATTATTTTTTTCTATGGCCTCTTCCATTTTTTTTTTCACTTCTGCTGTTGTCATTTCAGAGAGTTACATTTGTTGACTTCTGACTTCCTGTATCTCTTTGTGCTCTGGACTTGTCACGGGTGGGCTGCGTGTTTGGGCCTGCATTCTGCTTCTTCATCTTGTCATTTTCTATTTTATTTTGTTTTCTGTGTTGATGCTTATAGATTTCTTATGTTAGATAGCCTTTTCTCTAGTGCTGAGGCTTTCCTTGGAGGTGTCTGTTCCTCCAGATGTCTTCTAGACGTAAATGATTCTGGATCTTTATGTCTATCCCTAGAACCTACCTTCCCAATATAGTAAGACTGAGGCGTTGTTATCTATTTGACTGAGGACCCATTCCTGTGGTACTGGACTATGGCATTGGTTATTACCCTTTACAATCATAGTGCTGTCACTCCTTTCACCAGCCAGGGTTGATGGAGGAAGGGAGGAGCTGAACTCAGACTCCTCTCACCAGCCATGCGGTCTGGGGACAATGGAGGAAGGGAGCAGCACAAAGTCATGCTCCTCTCACTGGCACCTCCATCCCAGGGCAATCTGTGTTTTCATTAAAACCCAAATTGGCAAATTTCCTTGTCTCTTTTATGTGCGTAAACAGTCATCACTACAGTATTAGTACAGTTTCATGTCTTACTTTTTTCATGTAATTTTTGATTGCAAATGCCTTACTCAAAACAATGTAATTTCTAAGTCATCATTTTAATGACTGCCTAATATTTCATAATTATAATGATAATTTATTTCACTCTGTCTTTGGTTTTGAGCATTGAAGTTATTTCTAGTTTATAACATTACAGGTGACACAGCATGAAACATTTTCATAAATAGAATCTTTTATGTTTTGTACCATTGACTTAGAAAGATTCCTGAAGTTCTCTTAGCTGTATGTAACTATTGTCACAAAACTTTTAGTGTATTCTCTGTCTCCCTCACTGAGTGATGACTTCTTTGTGAGGCTCACCACTTCATCCTGGCTCATTGTCAGTGTTCAAATGATACATTGACTTAATGACCAAATGAATGTATTTACCAAAATGGATAAGACTTCTTTATTTTTTAATCTATCTTAATAGTTTTAAAATCAATGGAGCTTTTTGTTAATGGGGACAGAGGGAAAGGTAACAGTATTCACTGAGCGCAGGTAGTATTTAGGGAGCACTTTCTATGCTCCAGGTGCTTTGCATTCTGAGTGCTTTCCATGCATTACCTCATTCAGTGGGTTCAGGAATTCTCTGTGATGAGTACTCACATCCCATTTTAAGGATGAGAATACACAGATAAGTGCATTGACTTGCCCAAGATTGTACCAGTATGAAGTGGTAGTATCCAGATTCAAAACAGGTATTTGGACCCTTAGTCTGAGCACTTGATGACCAGTCCACGTGGCTAAATTCTTTCATTTTACTTTTTCAGAAGCCAGTGTAATAAATTATTTCTCAGAGGTCTCAGATTGGTTGATCAAATTCCAAGCAAGCCCTAGATCAGAGCTCTCTTTGAGCCTTGAGGATTCTGCATCAGATTCCAAACAGCTAGAATTGCATACAGTGCTTGGTTGTTAAAAGCAATCCCACCAAGGATGTATAAATGTATTTTTTTATAAGTTTTAGATTTTTTTTTTGTTGAAGGAAAAGATTAAATCTGGCTGCTTAATATTAAAGTCAGCTGGTAGATTGAGAACATCATCCATGTGGGAGTTATTAATCCAAGGGAGAATATATCTGAGACCAAACAATATAAAGGATATGACTGCGAGAATTAACCAGTAATACTTCCTATTTAGTTAGCAATTGATGTAGTGGAGTGAATTTTAGAAAGTACAAATGATGTCACCATTGCGTCCATTTCTTTAATCTTTTCATTTAGCAGTTATGAGTCTTGAGGGTTTTTTTTTTTAAATCTTGTAGTTATAAGTACTGTAAGACATTTGTTTCCCCTTTGTAAAAATAATTGACCTAAAAACAGCAGGTTGTTTACCTTTAGCCTATTACCTGTCTATAGAGAATTTATTTTTTAGTCATTTATTAGATTTCTTATATGTAGCTTTTAATCCAATTATAGTGATTAATTTGTAATGTTAAATGGTTGGAATTTTTAAAGAAGCATTAGTTCTTACACTTTTCAGGGACCTACTGTTCTGCTACCTCACAGATGATGTGAAGAATGTGAATTTAAAGCAAGCCAGTGTGTTTGTGTTGCTGGTGTCAATTCTGGCACACTGTCTACAAGTTGTTCACAAACCATGATGCTCCAAGAAATGATGATCATGTGTAGCATGAAAAAGGCTTTGGTAGGAAGTAAAGGGATTTTCCAGTTGGTGTTAAACAGTAGATTAGGAAATTCTAATCAGAATAGACTATATTCGAAATGCTTCCTGTGGACATGCTTGTCTTTTGGTTCTCCAGTTATGAGCAGGCTTCACCTGGTGGAAACATGAGAGAAAGTCTAGCTGGAGATGTTGTAAGGGGTTTTTGATATAAAGGAGCTTTCAAGAGCTACATGTAGCCAGGTGTGGTGGTGCATGCCTGTAATCCCAGCACTCGGGAGGCTAAGGCAGGAGGATCGCTGTGAGTTCAAGGTCAGCCAGAACTGCATAGTGAGAACTGCATAGTGAAACCCTGCCTCAAAACAAACAAACAAACAAGCAAACTAAACAGAAAGAACTATTTATCATTTGGTGTGATCTTGGCTCCCCTAAACTTATAAAATTAAAGCTACCTAGATGTAGGTAGAAATAACTTCAAGATGACAGGAGAACCATGTCTAAATTGACATGTTGTTTTTTGATAGTTTGAAAAGTGAACACTGTAAACACAACTTTTAAGGAGGCAGTGTACTGAGGGCTTAAAGTCACAAAAGTGTGGGTGTGAATGAATCTGGATTCTGCTACTTATTAGCTGGGTGCTGCTGGAAGTTTCTTCACCTCTCTGAGTTTCATTTCCTTGTGTGACTGCCTTGGAGACTGGGTGTGAGCATCAGGAGTTCCATTTCCTCACGTGTCTTGACCTGTAGATCAAGTATGAGAGTTGGATGTGGGTATTTTAGGTGCGAAGGTTAGATGAGGGCAGATTAGGTGTGAGGGCTGGGTGTATAAGGTGCTCAGCACACCCTAGTGGAGGCTTTCACCTGATTGGTAATCAGTTCTTTCTCTGGACCTGGATTCTAGTTCTGTCTCTGTTGTTGATGACCACTGTGATCGAAGAAAGGTGGTTCACCCTGCTCCTATTTCAGCTTTCTAAAAGCATTAGTGACTCTCAAGTGATATGAAGAGCAAGTGAAAAGCACTTTGTGGAGTATGAACAAGCATGAGATGAGCTTCTGCTGACACCTGGTGAGTTCCATTGTGAGGGGCCCCTCCTCAGAGTTAGTACATGAAAAGTCAGTCACTGCTTTTTAGGCCACAGAGAGAATGGAGTGTTGTGTGCCAGTAGCTTCGTATGCTGTCTCCTTTAACCCTTAAGAGAAATCCTGAGAGGAAATGTGCTTATTCTCTCTCTACCCATTTTACAGGCAAAGTACCCACTGGGGAATGGGTTGGGGAAACAGGTTTAAATCTTATGCTTGACACCTGCTAGGCTCTGAGACCTTAAGCAAGGTTTTCACCTCTCTGAGGCTGTTTCCTTTCCTGGAAATGGTGAAAGTGGAAGTGTCTGCCCTCGTCAGGCTGGAGAGTGGATTAAATGAGATAATGTAGGCAAAGCCCTGGCATGTAATAACGCCATAATAAATTGTCATTAGTTTGATATGGTTGAAGTTTTTTTTTTTTTTTTTGGCAGAACCAGGGATCAAACTCACAACCTCACACTTGCTAGGCAGGTGCTTAGGCCACTGAGCTAAAGCCCCGGCCCTTATCTTTTTGAGACAGGGTCTCACTATGCTGTTCAGGCTGGCCTTGAGCTCACTTTGTAGCCCAGGCTGGTCTTGAACTCGCACTGAACCTCCTGTCTCAGCCTCCCGAGTGCTGGGATTACAGGTGCATGCCACTAGGCCTGGCCCGTGGTTGAAGTTTGATGAGGTGGTTTTTTGACCAAAATACAGCTTTAGGAAATTGTATTTTGGTCAAATGAAATGCCCGATTTGAAGACATAGGAGACTGCCTTGCGTGGAAAGATTGTTAACTCATAGAAATGCATGAACCTGGGAAAAGGAGAAGGGTAGAAATGAAACATAGAAGAATTATCTGGAAATCTGTTGGATTTACTTATTGTCTGGGCATCAGTTAGATTTATTTATTCTTTTAGAAATGATTCATTGGTAAATTCAATGTGCAAGCATGCTGCTCATCAATATATTTCTCAGAATAGGGAAGAAACAATAAGGAGTTATGACTGAGCTTAGGTTGGATGAATGTAAAAAAGTGGCTAAGAAAAGGGAATTGGTGTGTTATATTTTAGTGTGTCACAGCTGAGAGTTGGTACTGGGGGTGCTGGCGCCAGGCCCTGGGGTAGCTCTGCTTTAGTGTAAGGGAGAATTGTCTTATAATTTGGATTGACACAGCTGGCATGTGGAGTAGTAGTGTCCCATGAATGGACGTTTCAGAGCAAGTGGTAGAGGATCATTTACCAGAAATTCCTAGATAGGGTGTAGCACCAAGTCTGGCCTTGATTAGTGCTGAGAAAAAGCAGTATTTTATCTGAAGTCTGAGTTAGGGAAAATAAAACAACATACAGATTACATTTTTAAAGATTCAAAATGAAAACAGACTGAGTCATAATAATGGAGAGAAGGGGAAGTTACTTTATAAAATACAAAAAAAAAGGCACTAGTGACTTAACTGTTAGGTCAGGGTTTACTGGGAAATTGGCTGTACGGGAATGATTTTGTCACCGTTCATCCTGGTACTTGATCATGAGACATCTCTCTAAATCAGATGGGCCATTTTCAATCATTTGCTGAGTGTTTCCTGTCTGGATTAGATGCTCTAAGGTCCTTTTCCTTTTTAGGTTTTATTATTCTGGGATATAGCTTTTTCTGTTACAAGCTATGAGAATTAAATATTCTTCATAAGGAGAGGGAGAGATTTATAATCAGAAGCAAAGATATCCAAATTATTGTTGCCAGTTTAATGTTCTGTAGTTATACCTAAAGATTCTGGGTTATTAATGAAAATAAAAATGAATCAATGTTGCTCACAAATCTATTAGTCACTGTGGCAAAATCATACTGAAGCTGTACATTGCATCAGGCTATTTCTACTTGAAAAGTATTGTATTGAAAATAATTTGTAGATGTGATTAGATGCCATATTGATTCACACACTAAGATTCATGACATTTTATTTGGAAGCAGGACAAAAATAACTGATTTATCAGGATTTTTGAGCATAGTCAATCAGAAAGGAAAGCCAATCTTGTTATGTACCCAGCATGTAAAAAGGCATTTTTGTGTTCTCATTCTCAGGTGCTGGGCCTGCTTGTGGCATGTGTGGTAGGAGCCTGGGTTCTGGGCTCTCCCACCTGATTACCTTGATGGGGTCAAGGCTCTGCGTTTTCATTATTGTGTGATCGAGGGTGGGGTTGTTTTTGTTTTGGGGATAGGGTCTTCCTGTGTAGTCCAGACTGGCCTTGAACTTGAGGTGATCTTCTTGTCTCAGTCTTCTGAGGGCCGGGATTACAGGTGTGTGCCACCACACCTGGCTGATTTTGGACAGGATGTTTAATTTCTCTGAGCTTTGTCCTCATCCAAAAGAAAAGGTAATAATATTCTGAGGCGGGTGGAAGGATGACATAGGTAATGCAGATGAAGCGCTCAACACAATGCTTGGCACACAGTATGTGCCAGTAGAATTTAATGTGTTATTATTTGGTGTTATCCCAGTGTAATAGACGAGGAAGCCCTGACTTTAAAAGTTGGACAGCATCAGATCAAAAGATGCTTTATTGTGATACAATATTTCTTCTTGCAGACTTTGGCTTCTCATTTCTCTTTTGATGAGAACACTGGATGCAGATTCATCCCTGTCACCCTCCCTTCCTCTCTTCCTTCCTTTCCAGATGCTGTGCAGTCTGTACTGGGTTCCGGTGTAGGTGCTGGGATTTAGCAGTGAACACCGGTCAGGTCTGTGTTCCATTGCATGGAGCTTCTACTGTGAGGGCAAGGTGGTGCAAAATATTTCCAAGGATGGGATTTACTGACAGGGATGGGTGCTAGACGAAGTGATCCAGAGTTGGCCAGGTAAAGGAGCTTAACCCTTTGAGGAGGTGCTCAGTAAGTTGAGATCTGGTACTGCAAGGAGCTACCTGGTCACTAGCCAGCCTTGGAAAGATCTGGAGATGTTTCTCAGAGAAAACAGTGAGCGAAAGAGAAGGAACTGAACAGATTTCCTGAGTAGGAAGCAGGCCTGAGTGCTTGTGGTTGGTGAGGGGAAACATCAGAATCAAAAGGAAAGTGAGGTTTTCGAAGTAAAATCGGTACATTTTTTTGATCTCCTGAGCTACCTCCCCAGCCCTTTATTTTATTTTATATTTTGAGACAGGGTCTTGCTGAATTGCCCAAACAGGGCTCAAATTTGCAATCCTCCTGCCTCAGCTTTTGGAGTATGTGAGATTATGGGCCTGTACTATTAAGCCTCAGTGATCATTTTATTACGTGGTCAGTGGTTTTAACATACAAATTTCGACATCCATGGGAGGATCTCATTTTCTAAATGCCTGTTGGCTAATCCAGGACACTGTAATTGTTGCTTCTGCTGTCAGCTCTCTGCATCATTCCCTCCTTCCTTCTTTCTTTCATGTTTTCAACCTTTGTTCTTTCCTTGTTTTGTTCTTTCATCTCCTACAGCAGCTCTCCTATCCTGACCTTCTCAACCAGGCTTCAAGCATGCTGACTGTTAAGCAGATTGTACAATTCTGAAATTTACATTCATTGACTGGCATGCGAAGTACTACTCTGTGTCAGATTCTGCAGTAGATAATAACATTCAAATGTAAGTAAATTCTGTTCCCTGACTCTTAGCACCTTATCGTAAATTGTGGTAGATGAGGTTGGGCACACGTCACATGTCTGTAATCCCAGCACTCTGGATGATTCAACCAGGAGGATCTCAAGTTTGATCCCAGCCTGAGCAATTTAGCAACTTAGCAAGACTCTATCTCAAAAAATAAATAAACAAACAAACAAACAAACAGAAAATTAATACGACAGGAAAGAAGTGGTTGATGTGTAACCTGGTGATTGATTGGCTGAGTGATGAAGTCAGTCATTTATTTAGTAAACATTTACTGCTTGCATTTTGTGTCTCAAGGCCTTGTGCTTCTCCTGAATACACCTTGAACAAGATAGAGAAGGCTCCCAACTTCATGATGTTTACTTTCTGGTGGCATTAATGATTATGGAAGAGATTTACATGGAGAACATTTGCTTACTTACTGTTTACCAGTAAACAGTGGGGTTTTTTGTTTGTTTTGTTTTTGCAGTGATCAGGACTGTACGCAGGGGTTTGCACTGGGCTACAACCCTAGCCTTTCATTTTTTTATTTTGAGAAAAGGTTCTGGCTAACTTACTTAGGCAGGACTCTTTAACTTGTGATCTTCCTGCTTCTGCCTCTCAGAATGCTGGGATTACAGGTGTGTGCCACCAGGCCTGACCAAAAACGAATGTTTTAACATTAGGTACTAGGCTAACCAAATTATGCATTATTTTAACTAATTCATTAGGATAAGCTTGTGGTATGGCTTCTATTTTAAAAATTGAGGCTTCCAGAATTTAAGATGTCACACCCTCTCTCATACCCAGTTTGGACATGGCCCCAGATCTCCCTGAGAGAGTCATTGCTGTTACAGTGCCATTTGTGATTAAGCACAGGGAGATTTTATGTGCTCTCATCTCTTCTAGCTAAGAGCAGAGCTCAGGGAGAAGCAGGTGTGTTGGGGAAGGGCATGGGGGCGTGGGAAGGTGGGGAGTGTAGTGACCTTGTCTGGGGCTCTGGTTTCCCAGCCTTCAAGGAGGCAGTTGCTCTCCCGGAAGGGAGTGCTGCACACAGTTGTTACCCTCGAGCCTCTTTTAAGTCTCCTTCTGCCCCATTCTCCTTCATTTCTGTGTGTCACACTCAAGATCACACTTTACCTCTGCCTCTCTCCTTTTCCGGTCATGCTCCAAGCCCTCCTTTCCTGCAAGATTAGTCTCTACTTCCTTTTTATTCCATTGTACTTTTTTTCTTTTGTAGGATGTCACGCTTCTCAGAGGCTGTTTTATCTCTCAGATATTTTTCATTCCTCCATTTCTTCCCAAGAGACCAGTGAACACTTGTGTCATGGCAGCATGTCCTTTATACAACCCATGCCCCACACTGTCAGTGCGATTCCTGACACACACAGTGGGCCCTGGTACTGTTCATGGTATTTGTTCCAAAGCCATGACCCTCAAGGAAGCATTATTTCCAGGGGGTGTCTTTAGCACCAATCTTGCATCAGCATCATAATGAAGTGAGCAGTTCTCATTTGTTAAGTACTGTACATGGATGTGCCTTTTGAGAACTGCTTTAGAACTCTGTAATTTTTGTAAGGTCTAATATTACCCTCTTTGGAGCCTCCTAGGTCAGTCAGAGCTGCTTAAGAAAGCATCATTTCGATAACAAAATAAATGCACTGCCTGGATGTAGCCATCTTTGGTTCTAGTTTATCTGTCCCTCTTAACACAAGCTTTGTTTTTCCCACAGTTTCCAGCTGTTCCTCAGAAGCAGAGTGGGAATTGGTGAAGTGTTTTGAATCTGAAAGGCTCTGAGATTCCTTTGTGGGAGTAGTTAGGTCAGCACAGCTCTGGTATTAGGGAAATGAACCTGTGAGATAGCTTACTTATCTGTACATTGACAAATAGAGAAAGGTAGCCTTGTAATAGAGAAAAGAAATTCTCTGAGGGGAAAGAAATAATAAAATCAAGCTGGTTTATGGTTTGTCAGTCCAAAAAGCTTTTAAGCCATACCCATAAAGGTGTTTCCACTAATGTTTGTTCTGCATTTCAGGCATCATTGTGTGATAAGTAGTGGAAATTTAGCCCCTTTAAGCCTGCTCTCCTGGGGGTTGAGATTTAAGTGTTGGAAGCAACTTTATTTGAAAGAACTCTATTGATTGGGATTTAATTTGGTTCTTCCTTATCAAAGAGAGGTACTAAATAATGGCTGGCCTCCCTGTTAGTTATTTTAATTCACTCTCGCCCTGCCCCCGTTCTCTACCTATTCTGACTATTCTTCTTAAAAGGACTAAAGTGGTATGAGAGAGGGAAATGAGGAAGGGAAAAATCAGCCATCACATTGGGAACATAATTGATTTGGTAAATAACATCTTTCAATTCCCAAGGCAAAGCTGGGAGTCTTCACTTACGTCAATTAGTGTTCAGCCCAATGCTTGGTAGTGGTTTTGATTTAAATGAATGGGAGAAGAGACTTCAGGGTTCTCACTTCCCTGGTAAGGAGTGTGCTTTTCTTGTTTTAAAGATAACATCTAGATTTATGCACCTACCCTGCAAAAAAGAAATTTGAAAATGAATTTTTATGGTTACTTTTATCTTACTGAAAATAGAAGCAGGGCATTTATTTGTTGTCCATTTATGTGTTGTTCATTGAAACAAAACAAAACAAGGGAGTGAAAAATTCTTGGAATCTACTAGACTGTAAGCTTTATAAGGTCAGGGACTTTGTCTTGTTCACCACTTAATTTCCAATGCACGTTCTGTAGTAGGTACATAATAAATATTTGTTAATTGGATTTGTTGTTGAATGAATGAGAACAGAAGGAGCATGATCCGGGTCTTGATTCATCTCCCTGTGACTTTTCCCCCAATTTGTTTTAAAAAGAGAGTGGCCCTAAGAGTGTATAGTACATACTACATCATCAGAATTGCTGAGGAGAACCTATTTTATCAATTCCCAGTCCAACAGAGTTACAAGGTGTCTTAGCTACTTTTCTCTTGTTGCTGAGATGAAATACCCTACATTCAAAGTTAAAAGGGGAAAGGTTTATTTAGCTCACAGTTTGTGGAGGTTTCAGTCCATAATTGGTTGGCTCCAAGACAGGTGGCACATGGCAGAGTGGCAACAGTTCTTGGTGGTAGAAGAGAGCAAAAGCAACAAGCGAGAGAGAGAAAAGCCTCTTTCTGTGCCTTATGTTGTATCCAGTCTACTGAGATTAGGTGCCAATCCAATCAGTGGGTCTATCCACCAATCACCACACTTAATCTCAGCTCCCTTAATCCTAGCATTGTACTATGAATCAGTCACACACTCTAGGTTCATCCACCTCCAAAAAACCGGCTCCACCATGACTACATGAGGCTTTGGAGGGGTAGCTAGACACAAACCATAATACAAGGAATCTCAGAGATGGTGTAAAGCTGCTATTTACAAATTCTGGTATATGTACTAGCTGTGTTTTGGACTCTCAGGAAGCAAGTAAATGCAAATTCCTGATCCCAGTCCTGGGATTTCTTATTGAGTCCCTGGTGGGGTTTGGGAGTCTGGATTTGCATTGGTAGGTTTCTCTTCTAATTCTGGTGTGCAGCTGAGTGTAGAAGACACTAAGCCAATTGGCCTTGTCGTCCCCCGACATCTGTAGTCTAATGTGCCCACAGTGAGAATGATCAGCTAAGGTACCCAGCAGAATGACTGGCGGGGGTGTGACTAGGATCCAGATCTCTTAGCTCTAGTGACAATGCCAAGCCCTATGGTGCGCTGCTTTGATTCAGCCAATGCTTCCTGTAGCTCAGCATCTCTGGAGATCCTTTAGTGTTTCTCCCTTCCAAAACACTGGCAGCATTTAGGGTGTAGGCTCTGGCAGAATCTGAACAACTGTCTGAATCAGACCTCATTCAAGCTACTTTGATGTTAAATATATTTCATTGTGTTCTCTAGGAATGCTTTTGATTACTTCCCATCCACATCTCTTGCTTGGCTCAGAAAGAAACCCGATAGGAAGTCTCTACCTTTCTCCTATTGGCCCACTCAGCCCAGCTTCATCAGAAGGGATCACATAAGTTCTTGTTAAAAGTATAGAGCTCTGGGGCCTGCTTTAGTTCCATTAAGTCAGACTCATCCTAGAAGGGACTTGGGAAAGTGTATTGTAAGTTCCCTCCATTACCATTCACTCAACTTTTTTCTTGTCTCGTGAGAACAGTGAGTCTCTTTCCTCCCAGATCCAGTGTTGAGGTCAGAAGACCCTGCCTCTTAACTATGTTCTAATTCTTTCTATCTGAAAGTCTATCCTTTGCTTGTAACACTTGCCCTTAAAGGAAGGCGTATCAGGTGTTTTTGTTTGTTTGTTTGTTTGTTTGTTTTTCCCCCCCAATGTAGAATTTTCTGCCCAGGGTAGGTGTGTGGGCAGGTTGGTATGGACAGTCATGGAATGAACAGCACAGGAAGGTGAGGGGATGCTGCCTGACAACAGCATAGAGTGCCTATGTTTTTCTGACTTCATTACTTGGTAACTGTATAACATTGGACAAATTACTTAAACCTCTGAGTTTCTGTTCCTTCATCAGTAAAATAGGGCTAAGAATGATACTTGCTTGAGAGTTTTGTGCATATGAAGCAAGGTGGCATAGGCTGGCTTTAGCGACCCAGGCTCAGAGATAGAGATTTGCCTGCAGCGTGTATGAAAGAGGGCTGTCAGGAGCACCAAGAAGTAAGGGAAGCAGGGTGGAAAGAAGGTGATGGTGATTGAGATGCAGATGCCGGGAAGGTCTCAGTTGACCTTGTGGAGAGTGATGGCATGGGGTGGGGTACCCTTCACAGTTGTCTCATTGAGGTAAGGCACCCAGGTTTTGTACCCCCATATCCACTCGTCACTGGCTGGGGCTCATCCTGGAGAGGGGATGTGACTTCTATGAGGCAGCTCCCTGGGCTGAGGGTGACTGTGTGCCTGCAGCAGCCTGCAGCCCTGGTAGGTGGCGGAGGGAGTGCCTCCATCCTGGCGGGGGTCTCCATGGGCACCACAGCACCCATGACCTAAGTTAACACACATGAAGTCTTGACAGTGAAGCCAGCAGTCAGCAAACATTAACAATGCCGCAATTCTAGCTCTGGCAATGCCACTTAGGAGCCAGGTCACTTTCAAAAAGTTGCTGAACTTCTCTTGGACTGATTGCTTATGTTAAAAGTAAAGATCCTAAATTCTGCTTTGCCTGTCTTCCCAAGATGGTCTGAGTATATCTGGAGATAGTGTATGTGAAATCTCTGAGAAAAATACCATAAAAACTTAAGGGAAGACTGTGATCCTACTTTCCTGAAATGAATACATGTCGTAACCTGAATTCCTTGAAGGGAAGGGCTGTGATAAATGTAGAATGCTTGTCTGTGAAGTATGCATTTTGATTTTTCTTTCTTCGCTCCATAGGGAATTAGAATAATGGAGATGCTGCTGAAGGAACAGTGTGGTGCCCCCTTAGCCGAATAAAGAATCATCAGTGAGTACCAGAAGCAAATCAGAATCATTTACTTGAGCCATGTTTTCATGCTTATAAGCCTGGTATTATGCATCAGCCTCCCTGGGCTGTTCATGCTGTACATTTCCCAGTTACATGCACGAAATACTATTTCACAGGTGTTTTGTTATCTCTTCAATGCCTTTATTTACTTGGTTCTTTGATTTTCAGCGCAGTTTTGTATTATGTGCTGGGTTACAACCTCACTCAAATTGTTGAAACTGTTCAGCACAATCTACCATGATTGGGTCTCTCAAAGTGGCATAGATTTGTAAAGACTGCAGCTCAGGATTAACTGAGGCTTAATTTTATTGTTCTGAGAACAATAAAAGGAGAGGTTTAAGGCTGTAAGTGGAGTAGGAAAGAAGAAAGGAACATGTTGATTGGCCAGTGAAACAAATATATCTTATTAGTCATGCAGGTTGAGCATCTCTAATCTGGAAACCTCAAAAACAAATACTCCAAAATCTGAAACATTTTGAGTGCTAATAGGATGCCACAAGTGGAAAATTTCATACCTGACTTATGTGATGGGTGGCAGTCAAAATACCAGAACACAAATATACTGTATAAGCTTACATTCAGGCTATTAGTACAAGGTATATATGAAACAAAAATGAATTTCATCTCTATTCTTTGATCTCACGTCTAGAACATCTTATCATTTATATACAAATATCCTTTTTTTCCATAAGTCTGTGTTTTTAATACATAATAATTGCATTCACCTTGGGGTATTGGTTCATATAAATATTGCATCTCAATCATTTTTTATTTCCCTTTGCCTTCCTAGCTGTCTGGTCTTTCTCGCTCCTAGATGCCCTTCCAAACTCCACAGTCTCACCTCTTTGTTTCCTATCATCTGTCTTTTACTTTGCTCTTTAAATTTACAAATGTTTTAAACTCTGAAAAAAATCTGAAATCTAAAACATTTCTGATCTCAAGATTCTGGGTAAGGGATAGTCAACATGTACCCGTACTTTCACTGCTCAGAAATGGCTGCCTGAAATGCTTTCATGAAGGATTTTGAATCTTGAGAGTGGTCCTTAGACTCTAGGTAAGAGCACATTGAATTAATTAACAATGTACACCATAGACACAGGATGAAAGCAGGTCACCGCTAGTTTACGGCAAGTAGTGGAGGATTAACAGTGGGAAATTGTAAGGCCACTCTCCCCCATTCTTAATTTCTACTGTCTACATCAAGGAAATCATCTTTATCATTAAATAAAAAGACAAAGTTAAAAAAAGAATAAATACCAAAATGGAGGAGTATGATGGATTTGCATCTTATAGAAGTTATAGGACTTATATCTTTAACAGTTAAGGAAAGGTAAAACTTTGAATAGCAAATATTGTCTTGAGTAATTCAGAGTTACCTTATGTTGGTCTTTTAAAAGTACTGCAATGTGCAGTGAACTTTGAGAGCATTTAATAAGAAAAAATCTAAAGGAACACTCATGTACAAGTAACTTAGCTTTCAAAGCATGCTGGTCAAGCCTACGAGTACACCCCAGTTGGGGAATTACAGTATTTCTATAATACTATAGAAATGCATGCCAGTTGGAGTACATTCTGATTAACATTAAGTTTCTGTACACTTACATATTAGTAGATTTAGATATTACTGGAAGGACTAAATGAGATAATTTCCTTTAGTACAGGCATGGCATATACAGGTGCTCATAAAATGTTGAAATTTCATCTAAATATATGGCACAATCAAAATTTATAGTAAATATTTAAATTTAAAAATAATTATTACAATAAAAGACACATTGTCGTTAAGCCCTTTAAAAATATTCACTCTTGCTTTGAGCGCATTTATCTCGTTGTTCTTGCCACTTTCTGAAGTAGTTCTGGAAGTTCCCTTTCGTGAGTGTCTTTGTGCAGTATGATAAAAAGTATAGTGCATGCTGCTGCTGTGTGCTCTCCAGTTGAAAGACAGGCTTATAAAAGCACAGTGTGTCCTCACCTATCTTATTCACCAGACATGGTACCATGCGACCGCTGACTCTTCCCCAAAGCCAAAATGACCATTAATGGTAAACATTATGAATCAATTCAGGACATTGAGGTGGCTATACAGCAGACCAGATGAAGATGCTCACAAAAAAAGACATCCAGAACAGCTTCAGAAAGCAGCAAGAATCATAGGATAAATGCATTTGAAACAAGGAGGCTTATTTTGAGGGTGATTAGTGGCAATATGTAATTTACTGTAATAATTTTTTAGAAAACAAATTTAAACATTCACTGTATGTTTTGATCAACATTTACCCCTGTTCCTTTAAAATTATAGAGCTTTAAAAAAATTATAGAGCAGAATTTAGCCACGTCTCCCTGCTTTTCTAGGCTGGCATATTCGTGAGGCCCATTGCTTCCTGTGCATGTGAACTTGCACATGGACTCCATCTTTCCTTGGGAGGGATCTAAAATTGGTGTTAAATGAGGGGCCAACACTTCCATAGGAAAGGTATCTTTGGTTTTCAAACTTTAAATTAGAGGTCTTGAAACTTATGCAAGCATCGGAATCATCTGGAGACTCTAGTAAGCAAAGAAAGTGGTATCCCTCTTGGAGTCCTGATTCAGTGAGTCTAGGGTGGGCTCCTGCATTTCCAGCAGCTTCTTGGGTGATATTCTTGCTGGATCCTGGACCGCACTTTGAGGGTAACTTTGAATGAGTTCACATATCTGTGAGTGAAGACAGATGCAGTGCTAGGGCATGGAGAAAGCTAATAACTGAGGTTTTAAAATTGTCATGTATGTGTTGAGTTAACTTCAGGTTAGTTGGATGAGTGATTTTCTTTGGCTACCTATTCCCTTATTTTAGCATTCTGCCTCTTGTTTGTCATTTGCTTTGATTGTTTGAACGCTGACAACTTTAAGCTGGAGCAAACACAAACTGAAAAATGGAGAAACATGACTTATGTTAACTTATGTTTTTAAGTTAGTGTGAATTTAAAGTGTTATTAGTAAAGATAGTAAATTAGACACATTTACAGCATTACCTGTGGTCCTAGATTATCTTTCTTCCCTTTTTTCTTTTTTCTTTTTTACTGTGGTTGAGGGCTAAGACATGAATGCAGGACTTTGCATTGTTCACTTATTCTCTCCTAAGTGAAGTAGTTGAGGTCTAAATGCCAGTAGGAGTTGAGTACAGGACAGTGGCATTTAATGCAGTGAATGCCACAGAATTCCTGAGTTGTTCACATATTCAAACTCTCAAAACTCATAACTAATATGCTCAGAGAAACAAATGTAAAGTACATTCAAACACATAAATCTACAATTACTGTAAATCAAAGGCTATTCATGAAGCTTTCAATTCTTCTCAAAATCAACTTCACTGAGATATTCAATTAAATCAAACAGTTTTAAGTGTTCAGTTGGTGAGTTTTGATACAAATATGATATAGAAAAATTTGAGGTACCGGGAATCAAACTCAGGACCTTGTGCTTGCCAGGCAGGCACTTATGCCGCTGAGCTGTATCCCTGGCCTGATACAGAAAAATTTGAGTCTTTGATGTTGCTGCTTGTTGCCAGCTTATCATCCTTGGCCAGTGTCTTTTGATCATTTTTACAAAGGTTTTTATTTTTTTATTTTATGGAAAAAAGGTAAAACTAAGTTTTATAACAAGATGATAGGAGAATATCAGTAGTTAATACATTGCATATTATTATCTTCAAAGTGGTTACTTAGGTTATAAGATATGGGAATAAAAATTCTCCAATCGTTATAAGCACAAACCTTCATTTTCTATGAACTAGAAGACTAATAGTATGAGTAACTTACAGTCTTTCTCTCTTTTCCCTTCCTCCTTCCCCTTACCCACTTCCTAGTTCCTTTTTCCTTTTTAACAATTTCTTTCCATTTCATATTATCTGTTGTACATTTTTGACCTTATTTACTCTTTCAATGTCTCACACCAAGGAGACAATATGATGTTTACACATGTGAGTCTGATTTATTTCACTTGTGAGTATGGTTTCAAGTTGTATCCATTTACCTATAAAAGTCTCAAGCTTATCCTTCTTTATGCTGAATAGTACTTCATTTTATATATATATATACATAAAATCTTTTTGTATATGAATTTATTTATATATATAAAAACATATAAAAAATATATATATATTCCTTGGTTGATGGGCATTTGAGCTGTTTCCAAGATTTAGCTATTACAAATTGCTGCTATAAATATGGGTGCATGTATATCACTGTGGTATGGTGTTTTCAATTCTTCTGGGAAGATACCCAGAAGGGGAATAGCTGGGTCAAATGGGACCTCTAATCCTAGCTTTTTGAGAAATCTCCATATGATTTCTGCAGTGGTTGCATCAGTCTGTACTCCCACCAAAATTGGGGAAGGGTTCCCATAGCCCTGTCAAAATTAGCTATTGGTTGAATTCTTGATGATAGCCATTCTTTCTGGGATGAGATGGAATCTCAGTGTTGTTTTAATTTGCATCTCTTGAATGACCAGTAATGTTGAACATTTTTCCATATATTTATTTTCTGTTTATATTTGCTTGAAATGTTTTTGCTTTGATGGAACTTTCTGGTTTCTCAAAAGTAGCTCTATGGAAAAGATGGGGTTGTTGTAGGTGGAGGGACTATTGGTTTTACAAATAGTGAAATGCTACATTAAAAGAATGGGGGTTCCATTGTTAGAGAGAGTAGGAGTTGGAAAACTATAGCCTGTAAATTAAATCCAGACTGCCATGTGCTTCTATAAATAAAGTTTTATTGGAATTGAGCTATGTTTCTGATGATGTTCAAAGCAACAGCAGCAGAGTTGAATATTTGTGACAGAGACCTTCTAAGCCTAAAATAATAACTGTCTGATTCTTAAAGGAAAAGCCTACTGTCTCCTGGGTTAGGATCCTGTTTGTTGTGGTAATGTCCCCCCATTACTTGGGATCAAGCCCAGAGCCTTACACATGCTAGGTAGGCACTGAGCTTCCACTGAGCTACATCCCTGGCCCATTTAATGTAATGTAATTTAATTTAATTTGTTTTATTTTTTGAGGAAAAGTCTCACTGAATTGCCCAGACTGGTCTCAAATGTAGGGTCCTCTAACCTTAGCCCCTGAGTAGTTGGGGTTACAGGCACCAACTGGTGGTTGGAGGCCACCATGGTTGACTTAGCATTTTAAATATACATCATTTAATCACACCTTATCTCTGTTTTAAAGTTTATAGTTTCATAGTTTATTTTCCCTGCATTAGTTCTAACATTATCACTTTTTGAAGATTTGGATGATGCTATTGTAAGGCATCAATGAGTATTAAAATGACAACAATGGAGTTAAATATGAGCAACAGTAGTCACTAAAATGGCTCACAAAGTTCCAGTGCACATATACAGTGGAATAGAAATGGGCATTTTGTTAGCACATAAAGCGTCACTCTGATATGGCAGTAATATAGGTGCTATTTGCAGTTTACTCAATAGGCCAGCTTTGAGACTTTGCAATTCTCAATTTTTAAAAGACATTTTGTGAAATTTACACAAATGTGCATGAAGAGAGATTATTTAATATTTTATGTCCCAGGCCATGTCAAATTTGCATAATTTAAAGTTGCACAGAATCTAACTACTTGGTATATGGTACCTATTATTAATAAGTTTCTGGAACTCTCTGATTTGTATGTCTAAGTGGGCAATGAAAATCAGAAAGCTTGGAAGGTGATTTTGTCATGAGTCAAAATGGAGGCACATAAATTCACTAACCAGTATGCTTGAGGCGTTGCTGCTGACACATCCTTTTGATAGATTTTTGATTTCCTGTCATTTTTGAATAAAACAAATAGCCCTGACATCTGTTTGTTCTTGCCGCGGGCAGTCGAGAGACTGGGCTTGGTGAGGTTTGATAACAGTAGAGTTTCTATCACATCGTAATGATTAAGACCTCAATTTTAGCTATATCTTAAAGTCCTCTCTGAACCAGTTCCTCTGGGTAGTTGGACTTAATAAAATGAGGTGCTTGCTTTGTTCGAAGATCATTAGGAGATAGGAATGCAATTTCTTCAAGAATTATCCATAGTGATAGAATTCAAGTGACTCTCAGGAGTTGCTTTAGAAAAGAGAGCAAATAAGTATTGATTGGCAAGACATGTTTATTAGGTGATAAAGCCTGTTTGCTTTCTCTTGCAGGAGAGCTGTATCCATGTCTGCTTTGTTTTTTCTTCCTCAAGAATCACTTCTTGGCTACAACATCGGCACCATTCCTGGAGTACAAATTTGAGGATATAGTGTCAGCAATTTAAAGAAGAGGACACTATCCTATCAGGACATAAAATGACACATTCCCCTTGGAGCCTCTTCAGATAGTGGGTCTCATGGAAATGAGACCTTCTAGCTGGAGTTTTATGATACAGTCTCTTTACGATTTTACAAATAAAGGAAAAAGCCATATAAGATGATGCCAGTCCTCCTCGGGGTGTCCTCCTGGTCATCTGAGATGGTGTCAGGGCAGCCAAGGGCAGGATAGAGTTCTGTAGAGGTGCTTGTGCTCACATATTTTCAGCATCATTGTTCGCAAGATTCATGAGAGGATTCTGGAACAGGTATAGTGGTTCACCCTGATATGTGTTTCTGGGGACCCTGGAACAGACAGGCTTGTATTAGCCCTGTGCTGAAACTAGGTCTCATATTTAAGATTCTTAGAAATCAAGAATTTATTTCTATTTGTAAGTGATACATAAATGCTATCCCTACTGCTTTTATCATGTGGCACATCAACTGTGGCTCAATCCTCTGAAAGAACAGAAGACAGAGAATAGAGGGCAGGCTCCATGGCTTATCTTTTAGCTTATTCTGTGATATGCAGCAGACTGTACACCTGTCTTTTTAACTGGGCAAATTGGGATATGGGGCACAGATTTTTCTGCTGTGGCTGGTGACAACTAAACAAGATAGTTTAGTTTGCAGAATATGGGTTTGGAGTCAGGCAGACAGACATAGGTTTGAATCTGAGTGCTGCCACCTACTATTCAATAATCATAAACATAATTTTAAATCTTTCCAAAGCTCATTTTAAAAACTTTATAAAATGTGGTGATGGGATTAACTCTGTGCTTCCTGGTGCCTACTAGAAGTCCAGTAAATAGATTGTTATGTGAAACTATTTTGAAAATACAACTTCCAACTGTAACATTAGGTAGTATGACTATTTGAAAATTAGATGACGATAACTTACATTTCCCATGATTGGAAGCCAAAATATAAATGCACTCTACCTAACAGAAAGCTTGAAGGGAGGTAGTAATTTGGAATTCATCTTAAGACAGAAGTTGGGCCATTACTTGGGGAAACTGTTTTAATATTTGAAAATTTTTCTACTTAGTGCACTGACGAATTTCGAAGCCATTGTACTTTTTCATACAAGCCTGCCACATGAGCCTTCTTGTATTGTATTTGAGCTATTCGTGCTGCCTGTTTTGTCTCTTGGGATAATTTCCTTTTATTTCCTTAGTGTTTTATTCCTCAGTTGTGTTGGAGGGAAAAATGAAAGGTAGAATATGTTTTGACCTTCTTTTCCAGTCTGTAAATGCCATTCAGTAGGCTTTTGGAATAAGAGCCTCTTCCCAAAAGTAAGAAGTGATGTGAATTATCGTGCAGGTGAAAGGCAAAAACTGCATTTGGAGACCGATGTTGGAATAAGTGTAACCCCTCAGACTCAGCAACTTGCATTCTCTCCAAAGGTCAGAGTTCTCAACATTGCTGTCCGTTAGCGGGCCTCCCTGCTAGCCTGATACCAGGGCTGCATCTCAGACTAAGAAACCAGAATCTCTGGGGATGGAGCCCAGGCAGCGGTATTTTTCAGAGCCCTCCAGATGATTATAATGGGTCGTTAAGGGGGAGACCTCTACAACAAATTCCAGGTAATTTGCTGCCATTATTTAATTTCTTCCTAACTCTGCTGCGGTAGGAAAGGATCTTTCCAGTGGGGCTTTTAAAAATTAGAAATAGAGTGAGGCACAGAGAGGCCAAAGTTGTGCTTTGATTCCTTGAAGCCCGGGTGGCCAAGGCAAATGCATGCAGGGACGTGGTAGCTGGTTGGATGAGTGGAGCAGGCTGGGGCCACTAGACAGACCCCCTGGAGCATACGGCCAGCTGAAAGTGGGCAGCTGCTGCCCAGCTCCTGCACTGTGTGGCCATGTGGCTGGTTTTTCTAGTTCTGTAATTTTCTATGAAAAGACAAACGCTTTTTAAAAAAGAAATCTCTTCATTTTTATCTCTTGGCAGCAAATTGGGAATTGTTTGAAACCTTCCGCTGGCCACACGTTTGCCAGCCCGTGCGTTCAGCCTGTGCTGCTAACAAGTTATGGATAGGGCAAAATGTCCCAGCCAACTTTTTAATAGATTTGCATTTTTGTATTCTGGACATAGCTCCATTTGGCCTTTCTTCCACAACTGCTTTTAGATGCATTTTCTTCCTCATTCCCGAATAATCCTCTGGACCTGCATCAAATCCTTTTCCCCAGTATTTTTACCCACGGAGGCATTTATTACATCCAGTTTCACATATGTGGTTTAGAAATCTTACAGAACTTTTAAAAGTAATTAGGGCATGTAGTTTTTTTGTTTTGTTTTGTTTTTGAGGCAGAACCTCACTGTGCAGTCAGGCTGGCTTTGAACTCGCTTATGTAGCCCAGATTGGCCTTAAACTCAACGACAGTCCTCCTGCCTCTAGTGCTGGGATTACAGGTGTGTGCTGTCACGCCTGGCAGTTTTTAAAAAAATTACATGTATTTTATAGATGTTTATGTTTAACTTTATTATCTATAGTGTAGTATAAGAAATGTCAAAGCGCCAGGCGTGGTGGCTCTCGCCTGTAATCCCGGCACTTGGGAGGCTGAGACAGGAGGATCGTTGTGAGTTTGAGATCAGACTGGGCTCCAAAGTGAGCTCAAGACCAGCCTGAATGGCATAGTGAGACCCTGTCTCAAAAAGACAAGGGCTGGGGATCTAGCTCAGTGGCATAAGCGCCTCCCTGGCAAGTGCAAGGTCATGCCACACACACACAAAAAAATGTCAAAGCAGGAGGGCGGTGTTATTGGGCCCATTAGGGACAAGAGTGGGAAGAGTTGACTCACAGACCTGGCCAGTCTCCTCCCTTCTGGGTTGCTGAGGCTGCCTTTCAAAGGGAAGGTGTCCTGGGCAAGTCTCAGAATGCCATGTGTACCAAGCACCCTTAGGGAGGGGTCCAAAAATGCAGGTCCTATGTCCTTCCCCCAGAATTCTGACTCATGCAGTTTCACTTGGGATACCAGATCTTCATTTTGAAACAAGTTCTCCAGGATATTTGGTTATTCTGTTCCACAGACCAAATTTTGAGAAACACTGATTTGATGGAGGTATTTTTCATCTCTATGTCTCCTGTCATTTCAGAAGGTTTTACAGTCATTAGGGCTCACTGGTCAAAACAGTTGATGACTCAAGACATAATATAAAGTTCTTATGCAGCTAGAAGCTGACTTAATTTATCTCTATCTGATTGAGATTCTTTTACCAGACAGGGTGTTAAGATTTCAATCATATTTAGATTTAAAAGGTGCTACATTCTTTTTATATGAATTATTTTGTGTATTTTGGAAACAGTATATGTAATTATTTTCTTTATCAGACATTGCAGGGTACATGGTGAAGACAATTCAAGGTTATTTTAATTTGCATCTTTTTTTTCTTTACTTTAACCATTAACGTGGAATTATTTCTCAATTTAGTATATATTTCCCTGCTTTTGTAAACATAATCTAATGAAGATAATGAAATCTTTTCAGTATCATCATTTATGTTTTTAATTTTTTTTTTTTGTCTTTTTGAGAAAGAATTTTGCTACGTAGTTCAGGCTGGCCTTGAACTCACACAGCAATCCTCCTGCCCCAGCCACCCGAGTACTAGGATTATAGGCATGTGCCACCATGCCTGGCCGTTTTTTAATTCTTTCAGGTCCTACTTAGGTATGTTAAATCTATACTGATTAACCTCAAATGTGTTTGCTCTGATTTCCTAAGTGGTGTTTAGATATTTTCTTTACCCTCACTGTTACCTGTCATTTCTGTGTGTGCCGGTAAAAGCCTTCCTCTAATTTGCCATGGGTTTGGGGAATCGTGAAGCAGCACACTCTATGGCAAATAACAGTAAACACCATCAGAATGGGGCTATGAGAGGCCTTCATAGCATTAAAACAAATAAACTAGGCTGCATTTATTTGTGATTCTATCTTCGTGGCTCACATACCTTCCTCTAACTTATCTCTTGATCTTCAACTGCAATTGCCAGATCTGTGACCTCAAGATAAGTGACTTGCACCTAGAAGTCATTTCTCTTGACATATAAGCTATTGTTTCCCACCAGTTGTGTTAGTGTTTTTACATATACTCTTTTCAATAACGTGAAACAGAAATAGATTAAAATTCAAATGAAAATTTCTCAGGCCAGATTTTTATACAAGATAAAGTGTTTTTAATTCAGTGTTATTGTGATTTTAGAGCTATAAATTAGTTGTGTGCCTATGAAATGCCATCCTGCAGTCATTCTGAAATAAAGATTTTACAACTAATATTTATGTGTATTCTGGTTTCTGGGGGACATCTCATTTTTCAGCGTAGCTTGTGTTGCTTGTAGAAATGACCTTGATGTACTCCAGCTGTCTAGGTAAGAATGTTCAGCACACCCCACCATGTTAGTTTCCTCCTTCTGTTAGGTGAGCTAATAAAGTCTCTCCCAGAAGTAAGCAAAGGCCATCGTTATTGGCTGACCTGCGTGGGCCATGTCCTGATTGGTCCAAGGACTGGGGTCCACTGCAGAAGTGTGGACAGACTGCAGTGTGAAACCAGGTGGTCTCAAAAAGGAAGGGAGGGGCAGAGTAGCTTCTTGACCTGTGAGTCTCAGCTATGCTTTCTGTACTTTGTTTCTGTGAGACTCACCTTTGTCCTTTTGTCTGTCTCTTTTTTACTCAGACATATTGGAATGGATTTCTATGCCTCATTACTAAAATGCCTTGTCCAAGTCCTATTGACACTCTTCCTTTGCTAAAGCTAGTCTGTGGGGGATGACTTACATTTAGGAGTAAAGTTTTTAGTTTAACCAGCATTTATTAAGCACCTGTTGTGTGCAATAGAAAAATAGATTTTTTTTTTACTTGATCCAATGGGTCACTAGAAGGCTTGTGCCATCCTCATACTGACAGATGGCAGCAGTGGTTACCTGTAGGAGGTAAGACCAGATACACTTACTCCTTGAGTAAAATGAGTGATATTATTTACTAAAATGCAGGAAGAAGGTTGGCATAGGATACATAATGGAGAGATCAGCACAAAAATGTAGAGGTCAGTGGTTCCAAAGCGCATCAGCAGATGCACAGCTGTGGGTGAGTAAAGTCTGAATTAGTGAGGCGCCTGTCATTTCTTCTGGAAGGTAACAGTTTCTTGTTTGTCCTAACCCCCTAGTCAGAAAGCTGGAACAGGAATGCATGAGACCATGTCATCTGAGCCAAGAAGGAACCTCACAGTGTACAGCGATTGCGGGGTATGCAGACCCTTTCACCATTACATCTGGGGCCTGAGGGCACCCCTGAATTTATGGCTATGGTATCAGTTCAGTGCTTCCCTGATATTTCTGTGGGTATAGGATGGCACATTAGCTACAGTGGAATAATCCTACAAACCTCTTAACACAAGCCTTGGAGACCTTAACACAAACCTTAAGGAGACGAAGGCAGGTAGAGAGATGGAGTTCAAAGAATGGCAAGCATAATGTGATGAGTACACAGAATAGAAGTTAACTTACAAAAACTTGTAGAAATTTAAAATGCAGCATTTCTTAAATATCTTAGCTGCCCTTTGGAACCATCTGGGGAGCTTTAAAAAGTGCTGATGCCTGGATCCCACCCCTAGAGATTCCTTTCGATTTATTGGTCTGGGCGGCAACCCTGTGTCAAGATTGTGTAAAACTCCCCCAATGGCTTTAATCCATGGACAGTGATTCCCACCAGCTTCAGTGCAATGTTCTTTTATCAGTGGTAACCCTTTCGAAACTAGCTGGAGAGGGAACTTGAGCTATAGACCTCTCCTTTTTAGTGTTCTTCCTTTGGTCTCCCAGAAACACAAATTCACTATACTTTAAAAAATGGTTTCAGTGTCTCATCTTCAATATTAATAGGAGAAAAGAGATGTTAAAGCTACTCCACCGTACATGCCTATTTAGTTATGACCAAAATTTTTTGAGTTGCATTTGTTGGAAGAGGATCCCATGTAGAGAAAGGGTCTCATAAGAATTGCAGACCCTTGCCTGTCTTGCAGGCTTAGCCTGAGTAAATGAATGGCTGGACTTTAAGATGTAGCTCTCTGAGTTACGACAGTCACACTGTGCAAGAGGTGGCCGAGAGAAAACAGCAGCCGCCATCCTGTTAAATTAAACTCCGTGGAGCTATTCTCCAGCACTCTTAGAGAAGGTTAGAGCCATTTCGTGCCTGCCATCTGTTAGGTTGCTGATGGAATCATTAGTTTTTTGTTTTGGTGCCAGCCTGAACTTTTAGATCTGATGACAAAAGGAGAAAATGCTAACTGTTCAATTGTATGTTTTTGTTTCTCATTTTGAACTTAGGTGTTTCCATAAATTCAAAAGTTTATCAGTTGCTCAAACTTTGAAATTTCCATGTTGTCATCTCCTTTAGAGCTTTAGGAGAATTTATTTTCTAGATTGAAGCCCCTCTGTCATTTGTTTTGGCTTAAGGATGTGGTCATTAGTTTTATATTTTGAAACCAAAATTGCTTTTGTCAATCAGTTCAAAACAACAACAACAACAACAACAACAGCAACCCAGAATCTCCTGGTCCTCAGGATAGGAGCTTTATAAAAAGAGAAAATACAGAATCATCGTGCTCATAGTTCCAAGTCATTTAGAAAGTTGTAAATGAAACTATGACTCCTTTGGTTCTCAACACATGCTTCTGAATTGTTATTTTCCTACCAACATCAAAAGCCCTTGCAATGAGAGACAAAAAAAGAAAAATTCGATATGAATGAATGTCTCCAGAGTACGGTTATTGTAATGGAAATGGGATATGGGAAAAGTAAAAGAAAAGAAGAGCAGGAACAACCCCATGAAGGCCGTACCTGTCACTGATTAGAGTGACTGTAAGGAAAGCTTATTGTCTGATCCTTTCTTTTACAAATGACATTTCAGAGAATTTGAGGCTGTAGCATGAAAGTTTAGAGTGTTCATGTTTTCCCTTTTTGATCTGCTGTTTTTCCAAACATATCCTTGGGTACAGCAAGAAAAATGGTCCATGTAGATTTTCTGCTTTTTTGTTTTTGATTGGCTGAAAGTCTTTGGAATACTGGATACCTCTGAGGCATTAGGTGGCTAAATTTTTAATTACAGTTTTAAATTGGATTAAGAAAATATGTATCAGATTACAGTTGGAGCCTTTCCAGCATGGAAAGTAGTCTTTTTGAATGTGTGAAGTCAGAAGCCAGCATTGTAACTTGTTTCCTTAGGTGTTAATTGTTCTGCCAAGTGCTCTGAGAGCCAGTTCTTCTTGGAAAAAATAAATGCTAACATGTTTTGGGGACTTGATTAAAGGGAAGGGTTTTGCAGAGATGAATTGGGGAAGAGCAAAGAGTCAAGGAGACACTTATTTTTCCTCTGATTTGCCCCAAAACCTTTTCCTGAGGGGTATCACCTGTGAATCTCAGAATAGGGTACTCATTTCCTTAGAGAACTTGGGTCATTTTTGTGAAGGGTGTGGGAAGCTTCTTGTAGCATTTTTTTTTTCCTCAAAGTTTTGTGCAAAAACTGCTTTTTATATTAAAAAAAAAACTTAGCAGAATGTAAATTTGAACTGTATTTTTTTGGGGGAGGTGAACCCAGGGCTACATGTGTGCTAGCAAGCAAGCACTCTTCTGAGTTACATCTCAGCCTTTTTTTTTTTGTTTGTTTTTTGGCCAGGTGACAGTTTTATTAGCTACTATCTTTGGAGACTATTAAAAGCCACATGTGAACAAAGCAGAAAATAAAAGCCCAGTACCTGAGGTGGGATCTTGGGGGAAGAAACTGGCCAAGTGGGAGGTCAGCAATGGCTGAAGAATTCCTGAGGATGGTTATACTTAAGTGACTTTATCCTACTTGGACCCCTGAAAAGCCACATCTTCTCCCGGGGAAATTCCTTGGGTCCCTTCACACTGTCTTTGTGGCTCTCAGTCTCCAGGGAGACATCTAGGAGCTTTCATCAGTGCTGCAGCCCATTGGTCAAGAGCTGGTGACTGGGCCGAGGGCTGCTGAGCTCCTCGTAGCACACATTGACCTTGCTATTCATGGCCCGAATGTTGTCATCAGTGCTGTTAATTTTCTCTCCTTTCCAGTCCAGACAGAGCTGGAAAATGGATGGAATGGAGGAGTAGCCAGGGTTCAGTACCACAGCAGCCTGGAGTTTGGCTGTGTTCCTTTCAATGAATGCCATGGAGTAGAGATTGGTGTTCCCACCATTCCTGCTTCCACGATGTCCTTGGTGAAATGCAGTTCCATATCATCTTCATGGCAAATTGTCACCCACTTCACCAGGCAAGAGACAACCTTGGTAGGGAAGAGGTATTGGCAATCGCTGGTAACTGGCACAGTGCCATGTTCCAGGAATGCAAACTGTTTGTGGAAGGCCAGATGGGACTGCACCCTGGTCTTTAGTAGATTCATGGTTGTTTCCACGTGGCTGGCCCTTAGTGAGTGGTCGGCAATCGCTGTGTGCTAGCGTTGCTTTTGGGGGAAGCGGAGGCCTCCCAGCTTCTGTACCCACAAATAGGGATGACCTCGGTCAAGTATATAGTCTCTCAAAGTCAAAATGCCAACATTATTGAACTGATACTGATTGGTTGGATTTGGAGTTTTGTTTCTATGATCGTCAGGATACAAACAGCTCAGCAGTGAGTCAAGAGATAGCAAGTCCCTGCACTGATGGGGGTGATCAGCTCCATGGCAGTTGTCACTTTGACTTTCACAGTTAGGATATTTCAGTTCATGAGGTAGTAGAAAGTCAGGTGAAACACACTATCATCTTTGCATTTCAGGTCAACCAGGACGGACAGAGGGTGTCTCTTCAGCATCTCCTTGCACTTGTCATCCAACTGAACTCCCAGTGTGAGTTGTTGTCATTTCATGGTCTGGTCCTCCTCAGCATCTGAGTTGCTTTTGTCATTTTAGGAGTCTTCAGGAGGCTTGAACAGAGCCTTGGCCTCATCCACACTGCCTTCGATGGTCACAGACAAGGTCTTAATCACAGACCTGTGCATAGGCAGTAGCCTGCACAAAGGGCATGTAGAGGAGAGGAAGCAGGGGTCTGGCCATCTCACATTGCTTGTGAGCCTGGTCAAATGGCATGCACCGAGAGGGAACCCTGCGTGATGCTATGGAGCCGAGGCTGAAGGCTGCTCAGGTACTCCTTCACCTCAGTCTCTTTGAGGATCTCCTTGTTGGACAGGCACTGTTGGTACTTCTCTGCCAGTCTTTTCCGCTGTTCCAGCTCCCAGTCCAGACGTGCTAGGGTTCTATTGGTGAGGGTCTCCGATGGTGCCTTCACCCTTGCTGATGTTCAGTGGAGCCTCCTTGTAAGACTCCTCTAAACTGACCAGATCAATTTCTTCATGCTTTGACTTGAACTCTAGACATTTGGTGATCTCCTGCAGGTGCATCACTTCATACACCAAGTTCTATAGCTGCAGATGATAGGCATCTACTTTTTGCTTGGTGTTGTGGGTCTGATCTCTTCCTTTCTTCAACCTGATATGGGCTAATTGGTTAAGTTTCTTTAGTCATGAAATGCATACAGCTCTGGATCTTCCATTCTTCAGTTTCAGTGACCACATCCTTGCCACCTCTGCTCTTTAAGTCCTGGATCTCAGCCATTATCCTCTGCAGCTCCTGGCACGTGTGCTTGTACAGCTCATAGTCTCTGCCAGGGTCCCACAGATTCACCTCGGCCTCCTTACTGTAGTATTTACCTTCCTGCTCAGTGTCAGATCGATTGCACTTTCCTTCAGGTGGAGTTCCATCACTGCAGATCACTTCGGGCTTCCCTGCTGTGCTTGATTCTGATGACTGGATGGTTCTTCACCTCACTATTTGGGGAACTAATCCGACCCATGCAACCACAATGCATGACCCATCCCAGCCCTTTTTATTTTTTATTTTGAGAGAGTCTCACTAAGTTGCCCAGGCTGACTTTGAACTTGTGATCCTCCTACTTCAGCCTCCCAAGTATCTGGAATTACAGGCACGTGCCACCACGGTTGACTGAAATGGATGCTTCATTAAAACAGAAACAAACAAATAAACAAACAAAAAAATGAAACAAAACAAAACAAAAAAGGGACCCAAAGGAAATATTATAATGCTTCTAAACACATCTTAAGTGTTGTAGTAGTGGAACTTAATGGAAGTGGCAAAGAATGTTAGCTGTTTATGATTCACTGTAATGTAAGCATTTGTAATCAGTACATCCCCAAATGCATCAGGGCTGTTTCACTAGGAGTGGTTGGCTATCTCTCCCTAAAATCATTGGACAATTCCTGATCAAAGCCAGCTCCAGTCATAGGAGCACGCAGAAGTACTATGCCCCCAGAGTCAGCCTGATATCCCAGAAACATGGTTTTGCCTATCAATATCTTATAATGCAAAATGGGGCAAATATCCAGTAAACTTGGGTTTGCATTGCCATTGGCCACATCACATGTTATGTTGAATGCTGTGTTAATGTAGAGCTTTTAGGTGTGGAAGCCCGTGGTTGAGAAGGAAGTTTGCGAAAGCATGAAATATGAAGAGCACTGATTAAACACTAAATGATAAATTATTTTTTCTTATATTGTGTATGTGCTCTTGGTAATGTTTACTCTTGTTTTGCCAGTTAGGAAAATATTATTTGTCAATACTTATTGTGTCTGTAACATATCATTGTTTCCTAAATGGAGGCAGTTCAGATATAATACCTATGTACTGCAGTTTTCTCTACCAGTCCACAGTGTTTAACCTGCTTATTAAAATTGGGTACAATTAGCCTAGATGGGGTAAAATAACAAACACTCGGGAAAAAGTAATGAAACTCTGTTGATTCTTGTAATTACAATGGTGTGGCTGGCTCTGCTATAGTGAAACCCCAACCCTTCCCAATAATAAACCTCTTCTGATTTATTCCCAGATATATTTTGTCTGTCATTAGATGGGAGTTGTTTGACAGTTGCCTGCAAGAGTAACCTTTCTTTTTATTAAAACAAAACAAAACAAAACAAAACAAAACAAAACAAACAGACATTTCTGTTAGGGATGGAAAATATGATAGTACTGCAACTTCTTTGTTGAAGTAATATATCCTTGTCAGATCTGAATTTCCTTCATGAAAATAACACTTGAAAGTGTTTTTGTAAAGGGTAAGACATTTTAGCATCTGATTTGATTCAAATATCCGTTGAGCAATAGCCATAGACCCAGCTCTGCAAGGTTCAGTGGTTGTAGAGCTTTGATAGGTGGAAGTGAGGGTCGGACCAGATGCCCACATTGAAACCCTTGGCAGAGCTGTGTGCCAGCAGTGTCTCTGAAGCTCTCTCAGTTTCATTTTCTTCACATGAGAGGGGATAATAATAGTGATTGACTTACTGGGTTGTTGAAAGAATTAAATGAGGAGTCACACGTAGTAAACACTCAACAGTACCTAGAAGCCGTTGTGTAGAATTGATATAAATCCTTTAAACATTTGGTGAAGTTCTCCAGTGAGAACATTGAGGCTTGGAAATTCTATTTTGAGGAATTTTAAATTGTAAATTAACTCCCTTAGTAGGATTATTTAAATATTCTATCTCAAATCGAATGAGTTGTGGTAGTTTTGCATGCGTGTGTTTAAGATAAACTGATCCAGTTCATCTAAATGTTAAGTTTCATTCAGGATATTTTCCTTACTTTTTGATGTCTGTCTGCTGTTTTAGTGGTATCTCATATTATTCCTGATACTGATACTTCGTGTTTTCACTTTTTCCTTTTGTTAGTCATGCAAGATAGTTGTCCCTTGTATCAATCTTTTCAAAGAACCAGCTCTATTTCATTTTATCTACTCAATTTTCATGGTATGCAGATAGTCTGTTTGTTTCATATAAAGAGCTCAGGGATTTTAGTTGTAACACTACTGACTCTTTCTCAGTCCCATGTTCTTGGGCCACTTCCTCTACTGGTCCCTTCAGTTCTCAGCGGCAGCATTACCTCTGCTGAGAAGCCCTCCCTGGGCCTGCAGAAGAGCTGGCATCCTCTGATGCACTCTGCACAGAACCTGCACCTCTGTTGCAACTTTGTTCAGTGTCAGTCCCTCTACCTAAGGTCCTTACAGGCAGAGATTGAGCCTATGGTGAGCAAATGAGTGGCATTCTCATTTGTAAAATGAATGAGTTGAAATAGATGAATTTAAAGTCTCTTTTCTTTTCTTTCCTTTAGTCATTCTTTTTCTCACTTTTTCTTTTCTCCATTCTTTTTCTGTCTGCCTACTCACCCAAATAATGGCCCAAATAGAATCATACCTAAAGTTTTCTCCTTCACCCTACCAGGTTTTATCATGAATAACAAAATTGAAATTGTGATTATCTGCTAGATGAACAGTAACATCTAATTGTGGTTTTCATTTTGTCCTTGCTTGAATGTGAGGAAAGTTTACTCATCTCATATACAACTATTGAGCACCTATTGTGTGCCAAACTCAGGGGCTGTAGAGATAAGAATGTTTCACAAAACAAAATCCACCCCCCTTTTTTGAGCTCATGAAGTTTTTTATAGATTTATTGATCATATACATACCTTTTATGAATTTCCACTTCGTTGCTTGTCTGCATGCCACCCTCATCTTACTCCTCTGTGATGTTAATTGAACAAATATTTTGTTCAGGAGCATGGAGATATAAAATTAAAATAGTCCATATCACAATTCATTTAACATGTATTGTGCTTCACCAGTTCATCGATTCAAACAAAAACATCTTTCTCAAAGAACGGGCTAGGCAGTCTACTCATAATCACTGATTTTACATATTCTTGAGTAATTTACATTTGAGTTTAAATAAACTAGACTCATGGTCATTGAACTGGATAGAGCTAGCTGGTGCTCTTGGACAAGTCATTTACCTTCTTTGGATTCCTCATCTTGATGATAAGGGATAAATAAAACAATATGACAAGTTCAATTTCAACAACATGCATTCAAAATATAGGCCAAAGTGCTTGTAACTTTCAGCATCTTATTTTTATAGTACATGTGGAATACCACTGCATAGCATAAGTTAAATCCATTGTAAGAGGAAATTGAAAAGTTATATTGAACAGAACCATTTGAGCAAGAGCCAGTTGCAGTGTTAGGCTATACTTGCAAAGGAATCTGCCTGGATTTTAATTTGTCTTCATGCTTTAAGGTAATACTTGATTTGCATTCCCAGGTATCAGAGGCAGCAACAAGAGGTTTTGGGTGACAAGCCAGTGATATCAGCAAATTTAAAACAAGAAGTAGCATTTCTCTGTTGAAGTAAAAATTGTTATTTCTGCACTGGGCATGGTGGTGCATGCCTGTAATCCCAGCACTTGGGAGGCTGAGGCAGGAGAATCACTGAAGTTCAAGGCCAGCCTGAACTAAATAGAGAGACCTGTCTCAAACCAAAACAAAACAAAAAACAAAAATAAAAAAATTTTATTTCCAAGAGATCCCTAAGTAAGACCATCTTAGTCTCACAGTATTGTTGGTCATGCCAATTCACTTATTTCACAAATAGCTGTAATTCCTCAAATAGCTGTAATTCCTCATGTCTGTAGAGGACATTTTAGTTTAAGTACTTTGCATCCATTATCTCATTTAAACCTTGAAAGCAACCCTGCAAAGATGGTGGTAGTGTGTTAAAGGGGAGGAACCAAAGGCTCAAAAGCACACAGCTCACGAGTAGCTAAATAGGATCATTTCATGGTTATTTTTTACCAGAGTTTAAGTATAATTGCACAGCAATGTCATGTAATGGTAAGTATCTCAAAGGTGAATGTCTATGTGCTTCTTCACTTATATTTCCTCATCCCAAACTATATTCCTTATACACTATGTCATATCATTGTCATGCAATTTCATTTTTCACTTTCCCTGAGGTAAACTGCATTTTGATCACTTTATGTATTTCTGAATATATACAGAAATAGAAATACATCTTTGTGGAAAGCCCTTTGTTAAGTACCCTTTCAATTACCCACTGTGATTATTCTATTTCTTGCTGTGATCTTGACTACTACAATGATAGAGCTACCATAAGTTAGGCTAGTTACAATTTTTCATCTGTAAAATGAGACATGGGTCTCATCATGGTTCACAAATTCAAAAACTTTCAAATCACAGATCAGGTGTTGGTTGGTATCTCATTTATTATCTATGTAGTGAGACAGCTATTTGAACACTTTAAATTTAAATTTTTTCATTAGTAAAATAAAATTGATAATCTATAAACAGAGTTCTAAAAATCAGCACAATGCCTGGTATATTGTGACAACTCAAGAAAAGAGCCATTGTGCTAAGCCCCTGACTGTGAACCAGCAGGAGCATAGACTGGGGAGAACCAGGAAGGAAGCTAAGTCCTCACCTGTGAGCCAACCAGAGTGCAGACTGGAGAGAACGAAGAAGGCAGCTAAACCCCTGCCTGTGAGCCAACTGGCATGTGGACTGGGGAGAAAAGAACCCCCCCAAACCCCAGCCTCCCCCATGAGCAATCAGCTGATTTGGAGGAACTGAATTGTTTGATTGACTCTGCAAGTCTAAAGTTGATAGTCTGAGCAACTATTTAGAGGACAGCATTATGCAATACAGTAACTACTGTAGATTTCATACTGTCTTATCACTGTTCTGATTTTATTCTGTTTTATTCCCTTTAAAATTAAATTTAAAAAAGAGAAAAAAGAAAACAGCCATTAAAAAATACCCTTTTTGTTAAGAAATTGGATTAGTGAATGCTCTCCATTTTCCCACAAAACATGCTAATTTACAGCATCCTTATATAACTAAATGAAAAATTTGAAAATCTTGGAGGATTCTATAGTCAGTTTGCTTCAGAAGTATTATTATTTACTTGCTCCATTTAGAGAAACAAACTAAATTAAAAGACTCAGTATGGTTTGATTTAAGGAAGAAAAACAATACAGAGGAATGTGAGTACTATTTTTTTAACTTGTCTTACTTGAAGATAAAACTTTCTCTTTCTTAGTTACCAGTTAACTGCCAATCATAGTTGTGCCAGATCTTCTATTATTTAATCTAATCCTCTCCTCGTTCTTGTCCCTTCTGTCCTAAGATTAGAGAATAAAATTAGGTCAGTGATTCTTGAAACTCTTGGGCTCCTTTGAGAGTTTGACTTAAACCTAAGACAAACCTTGAAGGAACCCAAATAAATAATTCTTTCTTTAATACCTAGGGTACAAAGAATTGAATTGTTATACTCTTCAGTTTTCTACATACTGTCATTTATAGTTTGTACAACATCATCCTCTCATTTCATCTTACTTTGTTTTTATTTTCACCTCCCATCCTCATTTTTTTATTTTATTTTTTTATTTTATTTTAAAGAAAATAGGACAAAACAAAACAAAACAGAATGAAAAAAGCAAAAGAAAATAGAATAGAGTCAAACATAATATAGCATTTCAAAGCAGAACACTGCAAGCTATACAGGTTTTCAAAACATAACAACAGGAGATTATTTTTATCCTTCTATTTTATCTCCCTAGAGATGTACATCCTAATTTATTTAATACTTGTTTTGGGGATAGTTAAGTATTATTGAAAGACAACCAGTACTATTTTACATTTTCAGCACTTCATGAAGTGCATCTTCTAAAGATCATCTTGGACACTAAAGGGGCTGTGGGTTCCAAGTCAAGAAACTGTGCCCTATATCTATGTAACTCAATATAGTGAGATTAGCTCTATGTGTCGTTTTTTTGTTTTGAGATTGGGTCTCACTATGTAGTTCAGGCTGGCCTTGACTCACTATATAGACCACACTAGCCTCAAACTCACAGCAATCCTCCTGCCTCCGCCTCCTGAATGCTGGGATTACAGGCATGTGCCACCTTTCCAGCTCTCTATGTGCCTATTTAAATTAAAACTCAATTATGCAATATTATATTAAATTTAAAATTAGGTTTCTCAGTCACATTAGACACATTTCAAGTGCTTAGTGGCCAGATGCATCTAGTGGCTGCTACTGGATAGTACAATGCTGATATAGCACAGGACCATTATTGTGGAAAGTTTTATTGGACAGTGGACACTAAATGATCTATAAAATCTCTTAACACTAGAATTATTCTAGTTGGAAAGATTTTTTCTACTGGAATTCTCTTGTGCTTGTGTAGAATAAGTAATTCCTCAGAAGTGTATTAGGTATTCCCACATGAGCAGATGAGATATGGGCTCAAGATGTATACAAGGGTAGGCAAAGATTCTGAATCTACCAAGATAAAGAACTGCAAAATGTACCCCTGAACAGTTGACCTCAGGAAGAATTCTCCACTGATTAAAAAAACCTATAGTCTAGGAGGCCACAAACATAGTTCTTCACATTTTACTGTTAATACTAGAATTTCAAAAGCAATCTGTGTTTAATGATGGCGTAAATGCAGTAAAACAGTATCCATTAATTGTAGCAAACAATGTCCAGATAGGCATGCTGCATAGCTATGAAAGAAGATACACAGTAAGACAAAGCAGAAGGTGTTGTAACAAGTTTTTACTTTCCTCACTGAGCCATCTTTCAGTCCACATAAATCTACTCCAGGAGGACACTCAGATGCTCCTAATTTGTTTAATCTTCTTTTCTCCCTTGTACTCCACAGAGGTCTGTCTTTCTCCTGGAATCAGGGACATGGAGTCCTCTGTTCTGGTCTTTGTAGAAGAGGGAAAGGTAGACCTTTCACCTTCAAGTGTTTCAGATTCTTTAGAATAGAAATACACAAACTTTTGACTAAGTTTTCTCATAACATAATTGTAATACAAGTGAAGGCAGAAGTGATGAAGTCAAGGAAGCAAAAATGATCTGCTATGTTTTACTTAGCTTCATTTTGCTGGTGAAAACACTGAAGCTAACAATAATTCAGTGCTATGCACCAAATTATTTAGCCGGTGTCTGCTTCAAATCCAGTGCTCTTTCCCGTGTCACACTCTAATAATGTGGAATAAGGAGCTCCATAGTGTTTAGACGACTTTGATGTATGACTCTCTCTCTGATAAGAGAGAACTTATCAGATTCCAGACATCATACATCTTGGTAACTGTAGATCTTATGAATGGAGCCATATGGTTGCTAAGAACATGGGCTAATATAATATTTTGCCAGGATCCATAGATATGACCAATAGTTCAATTAATAGACTCTTATGTTTAAAACTAAATATGTCTCAAAAATTGTGACTCCCCAAGTTTACAGCAGTTAATTTCTGCTGTAAAATGTAAGTGTATGTTTTAAGCATCAGTACAGATGCCCAAAATGTGAACCACAAAATTGTGATCTTGACCTACTCACAGGGAAGAAACTTGCTTTTGTGCTCCCTGCAGCTATCCTCACCTTCATTGGTATGGGCATTCAAATTCATGCCTCAACAAACTACGGTGATTCTTTATTTTGGCTCTTCATGAAATGTATGACTAGTCAATATCATCTTAGGTTGAAATTCTGAAACTGTGCTGGTCATTAGTGCTGATTATTGAATGTTACCTGCTCTCTGCACAGGTTAGAATGGTACTTCATTTCCTTTCTTTGAAATCAGGCATGACTATGAGAATGACTTTGGCCAGTGAAATATTACTGGAAGATATATGAGTCACTTCCAGACAAAACCCCTAGGAGTCAGCATACAATGTGAGTGGGCAAGCATTTTCCTACAGTTTGGGTCAAACCGTTAAACTGTTGATAGGCACGTGACAGAGCCTGAAGTAGAAAGTTATCTGTCTGAAAAACTACACCAGATGTCCGAAGACTGCAAGGTGGTGGATTAGGGCTAGATGCTGGGAAGTTGTTTGCCAGGATTTGTAGATAACCCAGAAATAGGTGAAAGAAAAACTCAGGCATGAGAAGGCAACTTAAAGGTTGAGCCCAGCAGAAAATACCCAGTATTATGGTATCTAGAGGAAAAGCAAGGTCTTTTCTTAGTCTTGATACTGCTGCTTACAGCTCAGCTCTGGCAAACACCATTTTAGGAAGGTGTCTAAGCTGTTGAGCCAAAAAGCTGAGGGATGAGGAACGAAATCATTTGAAACGGCAGTGGCCAGTGACTATGACCAGGGCCTAGGCAGCTGCAATCTGCACCTGGCTGATCATTCAGTGCCCAGTGTACCTGTTTCAGCTCCCTTCTGCGCGGGAGATGGGGCTCAGTAACTGAGATGGTCAAGGTAAGGAGACTCAGATAAGAGCTATAAGGAAGGCTAGGGCTAGAAAATTGTCAGAGGGTGGTCATTGAGTTGGGACCAACAAATTCTTGGGACAGTGCCAAACAAGGGCATAGTTCTGGATAGGGATCCTGGAAACAGGGGCATTCAATGACTGCGACTGGTGTGATCTAGAGGTGGAAAAGAGCCAGTGGCGCAATGGGCACATACTCACCCTACCTCAAATGCTGCAAAATTCTGTGCTCTCCCACCTGCTTTCCAAATGGCACAAAGCCCCGTGCTCACATGGGACTAATCCCACTGTCCACTGAAAACTGACAAGCTAGGAGCCTACGTGAGTAACTTTTTATTGGCTCCTAAATGCTGCTGAATTCTGCAGAAGTTTCATTCCCCACCAAGCTCCAGGCTCCACTGAACTCCATGTTGGGTAGAGATTCTATGAGAGGTGTGGACAGAGAGCTTGGAGAAGGTGGAGAGACAAACAAGAGTTTGGGAATTGCACAGTGCACTAGCTCACAGTGTTGTGGACGAGCAGACGTAAACAACTGCAGAGATTGCCACACAGAAGAAGCCTCCCACCAAGAAATCAGTGGAGGACCCAGTGCTTGACCAGTCTGGCTCTGTCACTGTTTCCCCCTCCCCAACCAAATGAAGTGTCTGATCAAAGGACAGAGACAAAACATTTGGCTAGTCTTGCCCACAGGAGCTCAAATGAAATCTAGCAGAGCTCTGTCCACCTAGAGAGGACTCTGCTTCAGACTTTGTGTGGTTTTTAAAAATTTTTCCTTTTCAAAGCTTTTTGTTTTTCTTCTTGTCTTCCTTTAATACATTTGTATATGTGAAATGCAGAATAAGAATTAATTAGTGCTGAGACAAGTGTAGTGGCACACACTTGTAATCTCA